>JAULBO010086328.1:0-10931 GCA_032355325.1 Clypeosectus delectus | reverse complement strand
GTGTGTGTGTGTGTGTGTGTGTGTGTGTGTGTGTGTGTGTGTGTGTGTGTGTGTGTGTGTGTGTGTGTGTGAATATAGATGATGATTACTGTAGAATACAAAGAGGACATGCATCGATGAGATACTGACCACATTATATCCGGGTACATGTTTTGTGACAAGCGCCGTTAAAATGTGGTCAATTCTTCTGAATACACACTTCAGACAATGCGTCAAGCAAAAAAACACTCGTGTCATAGTTAATAATATATTTAATATGCGCTTTCATACTTAAAATGGTGGTAATAAATCTATACATGTAATAAAACACGCCCCTCCCTTATTCAATGACATTAGGTTTCGAAACTGAAATTTGTTCTCGGCGGTACAAATGCATAATGTTCATACCATGAGCGATTGCTGATTTAGAGGTATAGGTAAATAGTAAACGACAGCAGAGGCAGTTTGTATAATATGAAGTATTTCACAAGCTAATGGCCAATGGCCGTTATATTGTTACATTTCCCATAAGTCCCCTAAAACGTGATTATTAAGTGAATAAAAATTATCTAAAATAATAAAATAGACTAACAATACAATATTTATAATCTCATAAAAAATTTGATTTGTGTGGTGTCCTTTATGAATGTTAATAATGCATGTATGAATGTAAATGAATTAACTTGCCATAACTTAGTTACATATTGCTGTATAAAATATGAGACAATAATCAGATCCCATCGCTTCCATCACGTACTCACGGAGTGGAACGTATGCGCACAGTGCAAGAAATATGACGTAATCGCCCATCCGTACTTTTTTTTTAACAACATATTGCAAGGCACAGCCTCCATGACAAATTCATCACATACAGCACCATGTGCTACACAGCACAGAATTGGCCACCACATTACCGGTGGAAACTGGATTAGACTGACCGCAACTGGAACAAACTGGTCGATTTAATATCCCGTTCCATCAATTTCCCTTCACACAACATTCAAATGCAAAGTGGTCGCCGATTTACGCAACGAAGGTTCCTGGGGTATATGCCAATGGAAGCTACTGGTTTACACGCTATCTTGCACGCTATCTTGGACGAGTTCATTTGAACCGTGTTGGGGTAGAGGGCGTGGTAGGTGTCTTTGGTGTCGACGGAAGCCGTCTTTGGCGACCCATCTGTTTTGTTGGGGTAACACTACCGGGACGTTGAGGGGTCAAAACCGACCGTGGGGAGAAGGCCGTTGGAGTTGTTGGCCTCGACCGTGGCCTGGTAGAAGAACCAAATGCTACTGTGGGGGTCGGGGTCGTAGATCTGGGCGTGCCGTACACGCCGGAATGTCTTCTACTTCCGGCACTCTGTCCCGGGGTTGGGGTGCGTGTACTGCGACCCTTGTCCTGATTGGACGCTAAACTAGACGAGGATGTGCTGAGACGTTTAGACCGAGTGAGACTTCCGGTAGATCCTGGCGAGAGAAACAAACGAATTCACATTAACATCACAATTATGTCATCCAGTTGAGAAACGTGCATGTAGGTTAAACACCACCACACTTTGCTTAGTTTCCACAACGCAAACGAAAGAAAATGAATAATTCAAATCCTCAGAAGATGTTCTAGTATATAGGTGTTCAGAATGTTTTAAGAGATGCAGGTATATATATATAATATTATATTTCCCTTCATTCCACCAACGCCATATGCATTGTTAACATACGTATAGGGGGAGTATAGGGATTACACAACAAGGGATTAAGATAATAGTATACATCGCCATGTCGTAGTGTCCAAACTGTTGACACCAAAGTCAAGGCAACAAAGTACGCCAACTGTCCAACCATGTTCGAAATCTACAGTTACATTTCAGTTTCATATCGCATCAAATAACCGGGAGTTATTAGTATATTCAGTTCCTCAATCTATCGTATGTGTAATGTACTTGTATTGGAAAGTAATTATCCCATCGCCACTTCTTTTACTAATGTTACGTTCAGATATTACTAATGTTACGTTCAGATATTACTAATGTTACGTTCAGATAAACCAAAAATGAAGAAGAGTTACAATGCTACTGAAACAATAACCAATGCCACGAAGAACACACAGCTATATTACTCCAACCTACCAAACTCGGGATTTTTGTTAAGGGAACCGTTAGCGTTAGATAGGTTCACCATAGAGGAAGTAATTCTACTGCGCCGCAAAGACGAGTCTGCTGAACTTCCGGCTGAAAGAGGAAAACGGTGAACACACGTGATAAGACGTCCTAACAAACCTGTGACCGTGTTAGAGCTCACAAATACTGTCACTACATACTCACTCGGACTAGATCCTGGAATAAAACGTTAATGTTCAGTATTGCTTATCGATGGAGAAGCTGGGGTTATACTTTTAATATGGATATATTAAATGTCCATAACCTTATTTTGGATTATGTTGGCTAACAATACACATGCACGTACTTGAACAGTTATTATAGCGGACCACGTAAATTAATTATTAGTAGGCTAATAAATAAGGTTTGTCATGCCATCATAAGTTAGTTGCATTATACATTGGCTTCCAAATATAGGCATAGAAAATGTAGGATTACTTGGGATTCGAATGACAATTAATTACTAATTCTTGAATAATTTACTCAGAATTAACTCCTACATGTTCTATGCACAAGTGGAAACACCAAATACAATATAATTACGATGCATAACAGGCTGTAGCATATATACGACATGTTATATATCAAGCGTAATATAACTGGGTATACATAATGGGTCAACACAGTTTAAACATTCCCAACTGTTTCTTAAATGCTCTTTATTCCCAAACCATGACGTGCTATCAAGTAAATCACAGAGGGGTAAAAGTCACAGCAACCAAATCAATCCGCATGCCCACGGACAGCCAATCAAACGGCCTGTACCTGACGAATTTGATGACGCATATCCCGTGTCGTTTTGTCGCCTCCTCACCCCCGTTGGGAACGGGGAGGTACTTCGTCCAGAGTTGCTACCCCTCCGGCTATGATAATTAGGGGTGGACCCATCAGGTAGCAACAAGGTGTCTCTGAGATCAAAATTTGTACGCCCCCTCGCTGTGGAATCAACCAAATTAGTTGCATGGTGAGACATCGTTGATGTACAAAGCACATAGAAAGCTTAAACCCCAATACAATTATTAATATTTATACCGTAGTTAAGGACCGTTCTGAACTAACAATAACACCACGTATTACTGGTTTTAAAACATGTTATCAAGGTATATAGGGAATGTTAGTCGATACCAAACGAAAACATGTGAGCTGAATTATTTTGGATGCGTGCATATTGGTAGGAGAGGGATGTATTTAGTTGGATGTTAGTAGTATAGACGATACAAAACGTTAGGGAATATAACATATGCCTCCGAAGGACAATTCGTATAATAAATGAAACTGTTTTAGATATTTAATATATACTTTATACATGACTTGAAATCCTTACAAACACATGTGCGGTATACATTAACGTAACATTTAACTTCTTCGGATTTCGAGTAATGTGGTTTTACAAATATTAACGAGCATGCAATGTTAGGATATTTGTTAAAAATGTAAATCTGTCACCACGTCATATCAACGGAGTAATTAAAAAGAACGAGTTCAATAGGAGACTGCAGAATTAACTTGATTAAGGCAACATTGTGGCATTATCATACCGGTAGAACAATAAAGGTAATCGTCTTTAAAATGAACGCAAACCCAATATAAAAGGCAAGAAGGAATACGTGTACATGTTAAGGAAGACAATACTAGTATATCATTTTGTCAAACTCTATACACAATTTTCTGTACAGACTTAATTGTCCACAAACTATATTTCAATAGGGAAGTTTCACCAAATAATTTAGCCTTAGAGGGAGGAGACAACTGTGGTATAGGGTCGGACAACTGGGCAGACCTATATACTTATACTATAGTACTAGTATATGAGCGAATGCTTCTATTGAATGGGAGATAACTCGATCTAGTATATATACTAGTATACTGTACTGGATAGTCCTTAGAGAACGCATCTATTGAATGGGAGGCAACTCTAATATATACTGTATTTCAAGAAAAGTGGATATATATTATAGTCCTATATACAATAAGAATACGTCTATTGAGTGTGAGGTATGTACCTCTAGTCATGAAGTCAGAAAACTGGCCAATCCTATACTAGTATACTAAATAATCGGGGATAATTCTATTATATATAGTCAGAACACTGGCCAATCTGAATAATGCATCTAGTGAATGGGAGGTAACTCTAGTATAGTCTGACAGCTGGATGGGTAACTCACCTCTGCATGGGTCATTCTGCTCCAGAAACTCCTCAAGGGTCACCCAGCCTCCCCCGACACGTACCATCACACAGCTGTTGAGGAACCGAATTAACCGAATCTTCTCGGTCTCCCCAAACTGGAATGGGGAACACAGGGAATGAGGGAATGATGGAATGAACGACACACATAACAAGCTTGAACCCACCATCGACATTTCAACTGCAATCTTCAAAATTAAAAAACAAACATGAATTTTAATTTCTTAGACGAAAATATGTTCATGGATAACCACTCACAATTGACATATGCGGACATAATGTTTATTAGTATATTATACTATCCAAACATCCACGCATCCAAACCCTCACACACACACACACACACACACACACACACACACACACACACACACACACACACACACACACACACACACACACGACCGTAGGATTATAGAAATTGTAGGTACTAGTACTGGTATATCTTCATACACCGTTGCATGACAATGTGTTGATAGTGTACGAATAGAAAGTGTACAGCTTCATACATGTGATGATATTGTAAGAATAGAAAGGGTATACTAGTAGCATGTATTTCATAAACAGTTGCACGTGTTGATAGTGTAAGTACAGAAAGTGTATATCTTCATACACAGTTGCATGTGATGATATTGTAAGAATAGAGAAAGGGTATACTAGTATAGTATGTATGGCATAAGCAGTTGCACGTGTTGATAGTGTAAGTACAGAAAGTGTATATCTGCATACACAGTTGCATGTGTTGAGAGCAAGAGTATAGAATGTGGAGTATACACTCTTTAGACGAGTGTGGAGCACATGCTGTTCAACTGACAAACCAACAGTACTACCAATAAAATACACATGGCAGAATAAAAACATATTCGTAATCCAGACACGCATGCATTACACCACTATGGAGGGAATAGTTGCAGGAAATGAATGAACACATGCTGGTATATAGAGTGTTCATGTCAATCACCAAGCACACCTAACATATCATTCAGAAAGCGACCCTGCAAAAGACTCATATATCTGTACGATGACGGAAGTATTCATTCTGCATTATAATTACCCTTCCTGTGTGAGGATCGCCGAACTGTAACGTCACAATACCATTACATGTCATAAGAAAAGTTTAATCTACTTTTAAATACTAGTACTAGTATCATTTATTCTACTTGGTAATCATCTTGGGTGTAAAACCTCGCAAAATTATCATCGCATATATATTTAATATACTAGAGTAGTATAACAACGACAAATGTCACATTATATTTCACAATGCTGTAGGCGAGTTATTGGGTAGACGAACATTACCTTGTATTTTCCTTCATCTATGAACTCCGCCCTGAACTGATGTCTGCACTGACATGAAGACACCTCCCTCTCTATCTCATCGTGAATAATCTCCACGTCAGACTTGGACCTGTTGGCAGCTTTAGCACGGGCAGACTTGTTCTGTGAATGACGGATCTGAGTTAGAGCATCGTGTATGGCGATACACAGGTTTTGTGTAACACAACAGGGAAGCAGAGCCCAAAAGACTCACAGTAACACGAATGGTACATACATTGTATTGCTCAGATTTGCATTCAGTATACTAGCGTACAAGCATCTCGCCACCATATAACTCGGGTACATACTAGTACGTCTGGTATGATCATAGATCTTGCTAATATGTCGACTACTACATACTGACACGATGAGCATGGCAAGCAATGCACGAATACGTACTTTCTCTGGTTTTAGAGCATCTATAAACTCCTTATACTCCATGTATCCACGCTTGTCAAAGATGTCAAAGACGGCATTCAACTCAGTTTTATTAGTTGGGAATTCTGAAATTACAAAAGAAGAATTGTGAATAATATAAATGTATTCATTTAGCGTACCATATCCATCCCCGAAGTGGCTCAATGGTTCTCAGTACATCAACATTCGACATCAACATTTTAAGACTTCAATAGTATAGAGGACTAGTATAATAGTAAGTCATTGTCAGCTCACTTGATTTCATCATGCCGATGACAAACTCGTCACGAGTTACACAGCCATCACAATCTCTGTCTTGTCGCCGGAAGAAGTCTGTGATTCGGAACTTCTTCGCTTTAATCCAGTTGAGGTAACGCTGCCTCCACAGGTCAAAGTTGAAGTTCTTGAAACTCTCCAGCTACAGAAACCAAAGTATAATAAAATGCAAAAAGGGTTGATATTTGTAAATACATACGTGTATATATAGCCTATATTTTTAATTGTATACATAATCCTGATAGGAAGGACCATTTCCCTCTAACGTAAATACTGCTAAGACCTGTCATCAATAGCTGTAGGACTAGGACAAGATAGGTGCTGTGCACTGCTTGCGTACCTTTAATAACCTGCATGAGCATCCTATAGCTGTACATAGGACTAGGACAAGATAGGTGTTGTGTACTGATTGCGTACCTCTAATAACGTGTCATGAGCATCCTGTAGCTTCTTCTTTCTGTCCACAGACATTCGCCACACAGTCCTCCACTTGTTCTGAAGGGCGGCTACTCTAGGGTTATACCCATCCACATCATTCAGTCGCATGTTGCTGGAAATTAAAGGGAATTAACTCAGATATTGATTGCAGCATTTAGCCGTAAAATGCCAGGTGAAGTTTCGTATGAACTCTGCCAATAGTTGCCTACAGTACTTAAGTAAATTAAGAATGTAAGAATGTCGAATACGATTCGTGGGCAGCTTTACAGTACATGGTTGGACTCCGGGCGTAAATCCAACTGCCTGTAACTACGATAAGTAGACAGTGGCCTGGGGCCCTATTCTCAAAACTTCTTAACTTAAGAATTTCTTAGTCAGAAAAGGCCTCTATAAAATGGTCATAAGCAGAAACCCAGTTAGGCAAATTCTTAGTACTTACGACCTTCTTAGGGCTTAAGAAGTTTCGAGAATACGGCCCCAGGTGTCGCACAAGGTCTTATTACGAGATAGTTACCTTCCATACTGCCTGCTCGTCCTCACTTCACTATTAACCAGCTTGGTCAGCCTTTCAGCATCTGCATTCTTACTGGTCACCTCTTCGTGGAACTCCTGAGTAGTGGAATAAAGGATCAATGAATACAGTGTGTCTTGTAATTTACAAGTATGGAATATAACCAAACGTCTTAGTCAATTGATGTATTGGAAAATCCTTATTAAATAATGGTAATAAATAATCACCAATAATTACGAAAAGAATCGCGAGATTCTGATATACTAGTAGCTTAGTATCTTGCAACGCATAGAGGACCAATCCAACGGTAATTCGTCATGGTTTTGATTGTAGCAAAATATATAATGAGATACTTTATGTGATTTGTTAACAAATCCAAGAACTTACTATGTGTTCCTTGAGAAGAGTCTCTACGACATTGAGGTCATCTGGGATAGGATCTTTCTCCTTGGTGGCCAAAAGCGCCTGTGCGTCGGTCAACCATGCTAGTAGTTCTTCCAGAAGGGCAGCGTTGCCCTGGATGTTCCTCAGGGCGTCCTGAAGTCTCTGACCGCGCGCCTTGGCACGATGTAGCAACTGGGAGGAAACAGAGTATGCATTCAATAAAGTTTCTGGGGTTAATAGCTTAAATATTCATACCTTATTTCTTATTTAAATAAATTTCCATTAAAACGATATATGTGCATTTGCATAACGATACATCTACATGCATATCACCTACACGAATTGTTAGATAAAACAAAATATGAATGTACAAGTCCATAAATAGTTGATATCATGCCCCACCTGGTCCCATCTGGTCTGTGTTATGGTGAGGTAGTACTTGACGAATCTGACAGCGTTAGGGTGACAGGCTTGGAGAATCTCCTCGGCCAGAGCCTTGATCTTGTCCACCGTCTCCTGGTGGCTCCTCAGCTCCTCCTGGAACTTCTGCAGACCAGACAAGAACGTGTCACGGTGTGTCACGACAGGACTGTCACGGTGTGTTAGGATACGGGTGTGTCAGGAAGTCATGGAAGTCTACTGGCGTGCAATGGTGTGTACTAGTAGGTCATGGAATGTCATATGGCGTGCAAAAGTGTTTCATTGAGTGTTTACGTGTATGTCATGGTGTGCGTGGATTTATCAAGGTGTGTACGGTTGTGTCAGGATGTGTCATGGCGTGTATGGTTGTGTCAGGATGTGTCATGGCGTGTACGGTTGTGTCAGGATGTGTCATGGCGTGTATGGTTGTGGAAATGTAAGAATGGTATCAAGTGTGCCAGTACTGCCGGGGCATGTCAGGAATCAGGATGCTCTCGGACGAGTCAGACGTGTTATGGAGTGTCGAGATATGAAGTGCGGCATGATTTGGTGGTAATACTTCAGAATATCATATTATCATTAGTTTAATATCTCATTGATATTAACTACATGTTATAGGTTTTATAGATATACATATATATATATATATATATATACATACGATATACTGCTAATGTGTGAAACAGACACATTGGTGGACTATTTCGATTTTACTTTTCAATTGATGATTTAACTGTAGCAAAGTGTCTGGTGTGGAATTTCTATAAATGTTACATTTCAATTTGTTACTCGTACCTCATGGTGTTCTATTAGTTGTATAATAGCGACTTCATCCTCGGGTAGCGCCCTAAACTTAAGCTCAGACTCAGCTGTAGGAAGGAATTCTCTCATTGTCGTAACAACATCCTGGAACTCTTCAGCCTGGGAGAGATAAACATGTTCAGTTAAGACTAACCGTGAAGGAAAAACGTATACGTGTACTAATATTAATCAATATGTACGTTGTATACATACATATACGTGTAAATATACATACCAGCTTTAGGGCGTCTCTCAGCTTGTTGTCTCTGACGTCACTGAGGTAGGTTACTCTCTCCCACAGTTCGGCGAGTTCCTCGGCCTGCAAGCGGGGAATGTTCCCAGCCGTCTTCATCGTCGTGACCGTCACCTCGCGGGCAGACAACTCCTGCTGGATTGCCTGCAACACAGGAATGTCATCGGTCTACTTGGAGGGCTCAGAATTGGCGATATTTTTGTGCGTGAATTTGATACTGTGACACTTGTCGATGTAGAAAACGTTGGCTATATATACAGCCAGATTGCAATAATATACTTCGGGGTAGAACATTGTCGCACATGCATTACATTGACATTAGAATACGATCGGATGTAGAAAAATAACCACAGACTTCTTAAAGGAATAATATTGCGATTTAATGCTAAAGAAATCGAACGCGCAATAATAGACCAATTTTCTACATTACAGCAAAGTACAGAATAAAGCAAGTCGGAACAGAAATTGTAAAAAGAAAAATCGAAAGTCTTTGGAATTTCAGTTTCAATATCTGAATTCGATGGCATCACTAGCCTGTCGGCTATATCGTAAGTGCAACCAGTCGAGATGTAAAGTAGTGTGCACACTGCAGTGCTGTACTCACCCGGTGCTGCTCAGACAGCATGTGGACGGTGTCGAGATCTCCAAGCACCTGCTGCTCGTCCGAGATGGTGGCTTCAGCTTTGTGTAGCCATTCCAGCATAGACTGGATCGCGTCAGACACGCGGCCCGACGTCAACAGTGCCTCGTCCAGCTTGGTCTGACTGCAACCACAACATAATAACAATAAATAATAATAATAATAATAATAATAAATAATAATAAATAGTAGTAGTAGTAGTAGTAGTAGTAGTGGTGGTGGAGGGGATGGTGGTGGTGGTGGTCGTGGTGGTAGTGATAGTAGTAGTAGTAGTAGTAGTAGTAGTAGTAGTAGTAGTAGTAGTAGGAGTAGTAGGAGTAGTAGCTGTAGTAATAGTAGTAGTAGTTGTTGTTGTTGTGGTAGTGGTAGTAGTAGTAATAGTTGTTGTTGTAGTAGTAGTAGTAGTAGTGGTGCTGTTGGTTGTAGTAGTAGTAGTAGTAGTAGTTGTAGTAGAACATTTATATAGCCAATTAGCTCCATGCACGAGGAATATTCGAAGACTGGCGACATTTGAGAACTAGTTGCGAAGGAAAGTTGATATATAACATAAATGTAGCATGCAGTGTGTGGTTAATATCATCAATGTGTACTGTATGTATGTGAAGGTGGACATGAGTTTGCGAAACACGTACACCTCGTGAGCTAGAACTGCAATACAATTCTGAATGCATACATGGATTCGACCGAATGGCACGATCTGGTGATTACATACATTCTAGACATAACATTATGTAAACAAACATGCGAAGGGGGCGTGACCTTTAAATCTGTAACATTGAAAGACCAATACTCGGAAGAAGGGATTCAATTTAATACGAACATGCGCGAAACGAAAGGGTAAATCGTGGTTGTGACTAGGAAAACATTTTCAAATATTCAATCTGTACAAGCAATTCACGTGAACACAAGACATCAATTACCAACGTGCAACTCCATATGAGTACACATAGTTACGTGAGTTACCTACGTGAGTTACATCAACATTCAATGTAATTTCTTAAAGGGGTTAAACTCCAATTGTTGAGCAATAATTCTGTAAGGTACATGTTACCAAATACGCCCTGCCCCAATCTCTCTCTCTCTCTCTCTCTCTCTCTCTCTCTCTCTCTCTCTCTCTCTCTCTCTCTCTCTCCATCCACGGGGCCACCCCTACAA
>JAULBO010086217.1:0-10931 GCA_032355325.1 Clypeosectus delectus | reverse complement strand
ATGAAAATATTAAAAACCAGTGGGATATGTGGAAAATGTAGCTGGTTACCCCATATACTTGTGTAGACACATCAATTAAACCTAATTTCAGGTAAAAATACGTTAGACAATGAAATATGTAACAAAGCCGTGATAGTATGCCTTTAAAAACAAAATGTAGTCGCCGATTTAGAAATCGAGTTGAGCGGCGAGGTATCCTAGACTGATAGTATGACTCCTTCTCATCAGTATCAAGATTTGATAAATGACCTTTTTCCTACCTTTATCTTACTTGTCCGGTCGGGCAAGTACTTGGGACACTCTACTTGTCCCACACCCAAAACCAATTGCCCCGGACAAGCCTTAGTTAATGTCCTGCCCTGCTTTGACTTATTATCATTATCTTTATTTTAGCTTCAGCCGAATTCATAAAATTGCTTAAGTCTATATACTAGTATTGACTAAGTAAAAAAAAGCAACAACTTAAGTCACCTAGACAGTCATGCTCTATATACCTACATCGGTTGACATTATTTACAGCATTCGTTGCTTTAATTCAGTCTATCACTCAGATCAGTGTTTACATTTTCGCTGAGAGCCCTCTGAGAAAGTTCAAAACGTAGTTATCCGTCATAATTGTATATTCACATATGACTGATGTCAACCAATCGCAGTTCCTCATTTATTTATTTAGTTTTGTAGTTACGCAACGGCCCTTACGGGGAGTCATATTGACAAAAGAAATGTCGCCTGATCTCGCAACACAAGGGGAACGCACAGGAGGGACATTTTAAGTAAAGGCATAGTATATACTATCACAGATTAAGTTTTGGAGCGAATTGGAGTTTAAAATGCAAAGTGCATGCACATAGCATACAAATAGTCACTTTTTTTACATCCAAATATCGTTTCACGACTGTAGGATAGGTAAGATTCCATTGCAATACATTTCCGATAAAGCCCGAATAATCGTTGTAATTACGTATTATAAGTTATAACATAACAATTTTCTGAAAAATCTGAAATGGAAGCACACACAACTGGCCTTAGTGATACAGCGGTTAAACTGAAAGCAACGAATGCGTAATCAGTTAGTGTCAACCGATGTAGGTAGAGCATGCTAGACAGCAGGTTTGTCTGTATTTCATCAAAATGGCTGCTCACAATCCTAGATGGTATTCTCGCCTTGGCGTTGACTTTGACTAGACGACTACACATTATATAAGGGCAACTGATAGAAGGTTACCGGTTGAACAGGCATATTGTTTGTGCCTGGCATTGTTCACAACGATATAAGGCTCGTAATTCTCAGAACTCATGCCATAGTATGATAGATTCCAATCAACAAGTCTTTCAACCTGCTATATTCAAGTAATCGCCGGCTTCAATCCATTATTTATGTTTAAGTCGTCCATTCATTTAGAGTTATATGCCACTGTTGCCAAACACTGTAGATTCCCATAGCAGCCAATCGACACATCTCGTGTGTTTCCGTAACATACTGCATGATTCGAGGTTACCTGAATGCCTAGCAGCGGAAAACATATAGGACTTCTTTTCTTCTTATTTTTGTATAGATTAGCTGCTTTTTTTAAAAGACTTAGACTCTAGCTAAGTGTTTGGCTTACAATTTTATGAATGCAGACTTTTTGGCTTAACTAAGTGAAAATGTACATGCATGTACTAACTGGAGCCAGAACATGACCTTTTAGGAATAACTTACCTGGTTGTGATAGTCATAGCAATCCGTTCACTTTTTCAGATCTTGTGAATATTGAAGCACGTTTGCCATGGCGACGAATACTAGTGAAAACAGGTAATGTATACCGCTGTAACTAGTCACTGTTTGCTTAACATATAACATATATAGTATACTGTATATTTTCGAATATTAACATAGTACCTTCATATTTAAGAATAACATTATCTGCTCTTCTTTCCTTAGAAACATCGAGGCACGCCTCGTTATGGATAACACGGGTAACTGGAAGCTCATTGGAAATGCCACTGCACATAGCAATGCGCCACAGAACAGGAGCCATCTCCTGAAGGTAACCGGACCTGATGGGAAGATCAAGTTCTTCTACGGCAACACGCCAACAGATGGCGGTGGCATCAGTCAAGTACTGAAGGAGCGAACTCCTGCAAGCGGTACAAAGCTAGTCGGAAGTAAACCTGTCTTGACAGAGTCGCAAGCAAAGTCTCTGGCTATTTTGCTGTCGTCGGTGAAATCAAAAATGTCGGGCAGTGGTCTGTCTGGGTCGCACGTTGTTGGAGGTGGACAAGTAGTCCCACGGGCAGCTGTTGAAGAAACTCGGGTAAAAGGTTTTAATATATCTGTTACGCCTCATGGAATTCCTAGTGGACAGTCAAACCAAGTGATTCTAGTTTCACCTGGGAAAGGAGACACTCCTGTTCGACAAATAGATCCGACATCTAGAAGTATCCAATCGGGGAATACCTTAGTGCCCGTCAATTTTGGGGAGATACAATCTCTGAATAGAAGTACAACACATGTTATCAACCAGTCTCCACAAGCTCCAGGCACAACACGTGTTATCCACCTGTCTCCACAAGCTCCAGGCACAACACGTGTTATCCACCAGCCTCCAAAAGCTACAGCCACAACAACACATGTTGTCCACCAGTCTCCACAAGCTCCAGCCACAACAACACGTATTGTCCACCAGTCTCCACAAGCTCCAGACACAAAATATGTTATCCATCAGTCTCCGCGAGCTCCATCACAAACCACTTCGATAGATCATTCATATCAGACAAATGTCATAAATGTACCAGGCATTCATCAGAATCAGCATGGGATGAAACATACTAAAAGTGGAGGTAACAGAACTATATACAAGGTTTTGTCTAATTTACTTGAAAACAAAGAAATGAAGCAAATCCCCGAAGACGGTGATCCGAGTTCCAATGGTAATACTTGTGCTAAGCTGGTTGAAAACGTGGAAATTGCCAATACGATTCCGAAACCGAAGACTTCAACAACAGACAGACATGTTGATCCAATTTTAAATCGGTTTGCTACCAGCTACACATCATACGTCCACCCGTTTCGAAAACAGGCAGATGAATGGTCCATTCCTAACCCACAACCAGCCGGTAAATTATTGAATGCTCCATTAAATTGTTCACCAAACGCTGGCCTTCTTCAAACGAAACCTGTTAGTTCTCTGTATCCGATCCTTAGTGCGTCTATGGAATCAAACACACCAGGGCGTTTCGCCCCTTCTTCGACCCTTGCTTCTACCTCAGTTGCCACAGTAAACCAAGTCATATCAGCTCCACAGCCTTCAATCTTCAAAGGAGATGCAGGGAATGTGAGCTGCACGCCACTGGTTCTTGTTTCCGGGGGACAGACTCCATACTACATGCCTCTCCTCGCCGGACCGAGTCCTTCAATTCGTTGGGTGCCAGTGAAACAACAACAGCACCAGACTCGGTCGGGATCCTCCAGTACTATGACGCCTGTTCCAGGACATGTGTCATTACCAGTGCCCATGGTCCGTTTTCCATCGACGAATAGTAATAGTAACAGCATGAACAAATCTGCACATGTTGGTATGGCAACAAAGGGTAGTCTTGACGAGCTGCACAATCAACTAATAAGTGTAAGAAAAGAGCGTGAAAATAGTAAAAAGGGCATTGGCATTCCAAATCGATCTTTGATTAGAAGTGGAAGCGGTACCGAAGATACTCAGTCTACCCTGAGAATAAGTTCAATTTTCTCTTTGAAAAACACTGCAGAGAGCGTGGAAGAAGTGGAACCCAAGCTGGAATTTGACAGTCAAGCGGTTAATACTGAAATAAAAAACAGCGGTTCGACTGTTACTAGCGGCATTGGAAAGAGTGGATCGCCTACAGAAGACGTTTCAGTAAAAAGACGACGCGCGGTACCGTTGATTGCAAATGAAACAATTAGCCAGTCATTTGGCGCCATGCCCCAAGAGAAGAAACCAAATTTAGAACATCCCATTATCAACCCATGTTTTGTTGTCCTTGAGCATGTGAAGTCTGAAAATTGCACGGTCAGTAAGAAGACGCAACGTTCCCGGCACTGTAGTAGATTCTGTAGGGAAAGGTTCCTCATGAGGCGTTGTCATGGAAAGGACATAGTTTGCAATCGTCAACATATACAGCCTGCAGAGATGAATGCATCAAAAAGACGTTTTGCTATTCGCCGAAAAATCAGGAAAGTAAAAGTATTGAAAGATGAGGTGGACGAGGAGACGAACAATCCTTTCGACACATTTTTGAAAAACCTCGTGAAAAATGAAAGACAGAGGCTTTACAGAAGAAAACGTATCACCTATAGAGGCGAATCCTCCCACGCGGTTACATATTATCCATCCAACGAACCAGGGAAGCTCATAACTGTAGTCGGACATGGTAAAATACCTCCCCGCATGCATGGACTGTTGGATACTGTCCTACTGAAACCGACACTACCAGACGACGAAGGGATGCTGCCCTATGTTCCTGACCCTGCTGCCTTTGAGGACATTGCATATGCCGAGGAGGTACCCATATCGCCAAAACCACACACGGGGAAACTCTGTGATAAGGAAACAGACGTAGCAAAGTGCACGTATTTATTTGGACCAGGAGCAAACGCAATGAGTCCCGAAGACGTTGCTAGCCAGCAAAAATCGCCGTCTTCTGTGACCGAGACTAGTGACTTACGGGATTCAACATTGGACGAGCGCGACGCGAAGAATGTGGACGATGACGTCACTTCCGAGTGTGACGGAGAGTCACCAAGAGATATGGTGGCGTCACATGCGGGTGAGAACAGGGATTGTGTACAAATGGACACGTGTGCCGGAAGTGAAGTAGGATCAGACGCAGAGGACCATATTAACACGCATGCTGAGAGGGAAGGAGGTTTAGGCGCCGAGGACCAAATGGACACGCGTGCTGGAAGTGAAGTAGGATCAGACGCCGATGATATACCAGTTGCAGGTTGGCCAACAGAACAACTTCCCAGCGATACTGCAGACGCAGAAGACAATTTTACCCTTCACCAATCTGACGTGTCCACATCTATCAATGAGGATAGTAGTAACGGTGTTTTCTCAGAAGCGGAAGTCGCAGATCTCAAATCCGGAGAGAAGACGCCCGAGGAAGACTCCGATGACGATTGGGGAACCACGGAACTAGAAGTGGATCCGGATTCGGAACGTGAGGAGGAAATGGACATTCTGGATCCAGGTTCCACGCCGGCTTTTGTAGATAGTGTGGCCGATCCAGAACTGGAACGGAATATCGGCAGCCGTGCTAACGATCCGCCAACCACCGTGGGGAACGACAGAATCGCGCGGTTAAAGGCTATGTTGGAGGAGCAAACTAAGAAAGTTGACAGTCTTCGTAGATTCGGACGTACGAAGTGAACGTTTTTGCAGCATTGCACTTTTATTTATGATTGAACATTTAATCACGACATGTATACAGTATTATGCGTATTGTTCATTCAGGGTATAATATATTGAATACATTGAGTTCAGTTTAATATTTAGTATAATGGTGCCGCTAGTGAATGTCCGTGCCTGCCTAATTCGTTGATTCGTTGATTTACATGTATATTGATTTATGTTTTTTTTTATTTTTTATTTCCAACCAATAAACAAGCATTTTGTTGATGACATGTTGTTTTTTAAGCGTCTGTTGCATCGTGGTTAAATTGCACGATCCGGTTCCACAGAACGGTCGTCGAGCTACGTGGTGTGAAACTCCCTATTCGTGAATGTACTCCGTGTTGTAACACTGATGGTTCCCGAGACACCGAGTCGGGGCGCTAATACTACATTCGGAGATTCATTGCACAGAACTAGCTGAGGCGATACTGTAGAATATCGTCAATAACATCCTCGAGACCCAGAATCACTTACTTCTATACATCTCTGGTGTGTTTTCTAAAAAAAAAAAAGGAACCAAGGAACAAACCGAAACGGACTACAATATCTATCACGTAATCGATAAAGACGTTAAAATATGGTACTTGTTCCCCTGCTTGGCGCTCAGCATTAAACGGATACAGCAAGGACTGGTCGGCTCGGAGACGGTATAATGTGTCTGAGTCACAGAGTGGTGTGTACATGTTAACTGCGGCATGGCATTCCAGTGAAATAGCACTATAAAGACTGGTGGAATACCAATACTAGCACAAGGAGTCATATTTACAATACATACACTACATAATATTATAAAGCCGTAATATGAGCACGTTCTTGAAAGCGGCTTTAAACACCACAACAACGTAATCGATGCATGAATAAACAACCGGTTAGCGTCCGTCCAGCAGAGTCTTATTGATGGATATCGTAACCACGACAACCTACCACCACATATAACGTATAGACTCATTGAATACATGTATTTCACTGCGTTTAAAACACACCCATCTCGTTCTCTTCAGTGCAGACTTACCAAACAACAATACGCATACTAGTATACTGATTATGCATATGGAGTGCCATGAACAGTGTATAAGCCTTATTTTAATTCTCATAGCGTAATACACTGTTTATTGTGTGACGGGTTTAATACTTACATCACCCCCAACCGCAAAATGTAATCAGGTCTTACGTGTTACTTTTACCCACGTACGTACATGTACATACACGCGTGCGCGCGCAGCTATGGGGGTTCATAAATCGAACCAAGGTTTTGGTAGAGCACGAACTAAACAGGCCCCGAGATTACAACCATTTTGAATACAATTTCATGCTCAGACTGAAATATTATATGGAGATTTGTGAACAAAACCTTGAGTTGAGCATGAAATCCTACTCAAAATGTCGGGTCATATATAAATGTGTGAAGCGTCGTACGATCATAATAAATAAACTGCTGTATAAGATAGAATTGCTCACATGTATCTGGGGAAAGAGAGAGTGATGACATACGTTCTAAAAGTAGGCCAAAGGAACTGGAAGCATAAACATGAGATTGCAAGTACATGTATTACACACTTGGATCTCAAAACCTTTAACCCTGTCTTTATCGTCCTTACTCATTATGACTTTGGCATTCGAACCCATGCATGCATAGGCACAATATTATTCAACATACTAGTATACCCTGAGTGAATGGTAAGTATATATACTAGTATAATGATAACGATATTTAGCCAACTGTTAATTTGTGTGTGTGTGTGTGTGTGTGTGTGTGTGTGTGTGTGTGTGTGTGTGTGCGTGTGCGTGTGTGTATGTGTGTGTGTTTCCATGATAGCGCTAGAAATGTATACACCACGAGTACTCGTTGACGTTGATTCCCTACCGCTTATTCCACAATGATTTTAACTTTCGCCCTTTGCTACGATCCACATTAAAATGATGCCAATGTAAACGAAGTAAGTTGATATACCACAAATCCCCACTTAGAGGTCTAGTTACTCATGATATGAAAATAAGATAAATACGAGAAAAACATAATATGCTAGTATTATCGAAAAGGTCAGAGTAAAATAGTCTAGCATGCATGTCTTGTTATTATTTAATATGCAATTGTTAAATAGCTTATTAGCATATATATATATATATATATATATATATATATATATATATATACACACATACACACACATATATTAAATTTATATATATATATATACTATATATATAATGTATGTATACTTCAAGGCGTAGATGGTTGAGCTTGATAATGGCCAAACGAATTTCTATCAGAGACTACTTACGTTTGATTTGTTCACCCAAACATTGTTAATAATTAATCGATGTTCTTAATCCCAAACTCGATAGTTATTAAAAATATATCATAGTGTATATGAATAAAAGGAACGTAGCTCTAATTACCATAATATAGTACATAGAGTCTGAATTTGGTTGTGTGTGTGTGTTGCCTACAGCGGGGAGAAGGTTAACAAACAAAACAAACAACGCCACCCTCTGTGTAGAAGCTGCCATGACGACCTTGTACTCTGTGTTGGTGCTAGCACTGTTATTCTGAGACGCCGAGTTCGGTGCCAATATGCTCACTATATGCAGCGTGCTCCATTTGTCCGTCGGGATGATTGTCCGCTAGGTCAGCTCCATTTCTCGAGGTTTTGGTATAATGTCATCTTCTCATTCGGTGGCATACAAGCCACAGGCAAACACAGTGCGCAGCGAACCACTCAGTCGCCTGGCAGTATGAACGGTGGGTGTTGTTGTTTTTCAATTCGTAGTGCTTTTTCCGATAATACCATTATCATGACAAATTAATAATAATAATAATAATAATAATGACACGTATAACGCGCAATACTCCCCACCGATATGGTATGCTTATTGCTTACCAACAAGGAAGAAAACAGACATATCGCGAAAAAGAAAAGTCTTAAGTTGAGGTGAATGTGCAAGTCTGAGTTCAAGGGGGAGAGTGTTCCAGTAGGAACTGGGAACGAAAGTGAAAGTTCAAGTAAATAATGATTTTGTTATCCAAGATGGCACTGTTAGCTGATTTTGGAAGCCGGATCGAAGTGTCCTTGACGGGACATAGAGCTGCAGTAGCTATGACAGATAAAGCTGGAGCTACATATTAAGTATGTCATGAACACACTGATACACCAGGGAAAGATTGTCCTCATTGGTGATATTAACGCTTAGTGTTAAATTGTACATGTAGCGTGTCCATATGTAGTTGTATATATGCATGTATTTATACATGACAGTGCAATTTGTATAGGAGATGAACAGTTAGCGAATTTAGTGCAAAGAAGAAAGTAAAGAGGTTTGGACTAATCCTTGCCACGTGGTAATATACAAACTTGAATAAGTGTTTCGTTTAAAGGCATACAATCAGAGATTAAGTTGTTGTTTTGGAGCGTATTAGTAGTTTTTAATGCAAAGTACATGCACATAGCGTACATATAATCACTTTTGTACCCGTACCCCCAAATATATTTTCACGGCTGTATGATAGGTAATATTCAATTGCAGTTTAATTTCCGAGGAAGCCAGACTATTCAGTTGTAATATACAATGTTCTCTTGTCTAATATTGTAATATGGTATCACGAATATTCGTGTAGACTGTGGTCAAGGCATGGGGTATATGGGGGAAAGTAAAAAAAGGCGGTCATCGTCACACCGACGTGTATGGTGTATTTATACACGACGGCAACTGACCAATGAAATTGCTAGAAACTATCCTGAATAATGATAACAAGTAATATGGCAAGTAATAGTAAATATTAGGAGCATACGCGACAAAAAAAAGAGAGAGATTTGTATATAGGGAAATAATTATCTTGCATTCATTCTCCAATTGTTTTCCAGCATACTAGTAATATAGTTGCACGTGTCTATATGAAACAACACATTTCTACATAGCGTCGCACTTAAATCATAATTTCATGTCTGTGTCTGTGTCAAACAGGGTAAGTAAGGATGCAATCGAAAACCGGATCTTGAAACGGTTCCCTGTTCCCTGGGGTTTTTTTTCCTTACATTGTTCCAACATAACCCTCGACAGTCATACGGTCAAAGAGAGGACAACTACATATATAAATTTCGCGTTATTTCGATGTCACCCGATATCGGCAAATTGTCATGTCTCGGTGTGGAGCGACCCCTACGTACGTGACTGTACTGTCGTTGCCATGGCATTTACTACGCATTCGGGGCAACGCGAGTATTCACACAGGTGTGGGCATTTTTAGACTTTTAGGACAATGGTACATTAACCCGTATAGTAGCCGTGAATCGTTCGTGAATATAAACGGGGGTAAGTTCGTGTATTTACCTGTAATGTGAAGTTATCGGGATGAATTTCACCAAGGGAGGTATACTTGCACTACTAGCTAGTATAAAGTTTCAAAATGAATTCAATTCAGAAATGCTATATACACGTCATACAGTTTTAGGTACAGGTGTAGTTGTGATTGATGTGTTCACCTTTGATTACTATGGTACTGTTTTACTAACATTTGATATATAAACGGTTCGTATACCTGCATATATACCTCCAAATATCGTTTCACGCCAGGGCCGTATTCTCAAAACTTCTGCTTATGTCAATTTTATAGAGACCTTTTCTGACTAAGAAATTCTTAAGTTAAGAAGTTTTCAGAATAGGTAAGATTCCATTGCAGTTAACTTGTTATAAAGCCCGAATAATCGTTGTAATTACGTATACATGTACCATATCAATTTTCTATAGTCTAATTTTCTAAGGGGGGTAACTGTAATCACTGAAACCCGTCAAAATAACGATTCACAATGTTCCAAAGACAAGATAATTATAGCTACGTAGTTATAATCATTTAAAATATTTTAAAAATCTTAAACACCAGTGGAATATGTGGTAAATGTAGCTGGTTGCCCCCATATACTTGGGTATACACATCAATTGTACATAATTTCAGGTATAAAATATATGCCATGAAATATGTCAACACAGCCGTGATAGTATGCCTATAATGACATAAACATTATAATATTTAAATACACTAGTATTATCTCGGGTTACAACCGAAACTATACCGACAATCGCTAGGATTCATTAGGATCCTAAATGAATTGGACACTGCGCTAAGTGACTAGTATTTGTTTAAAGTCTGAATGGTATACTGTACATTTAGGTCCGACATGTTTGAGAAGATCAAATGCATCTGATGCACGTTTATTGATTGCTGTGAATTGGCATCATTTTATGTGATAATAACGACCAATCATTACATTTCAGTACATTTATATTGCATATTAATTTAATTTAGGAATATACGAAGCGAAATATATCAAAACTGAATCGTTTTTTTATGTTAGTAGCCTGAAAATCACGGGACAGCGGTAAGATCTATGGATAGAAACATTGTAGTTTTCAATGGGGTTCGCAGCTGAGAAATCCGCTGTACGGCGCATACACCTACTTACGGTTCCGCGAAAATTAGCATATGCAGGTAAACAAAGCCACGTGGTGTTCTTATTTGGTGAT
>JAULBO010086107.1:0-10931 GCA_032355325.1 Clypeosectus delectus | reverse complement strand
GCCAGTCTGGGTATTTCACCAGTCTTTATAGTGCTAGTTCACTGGAATATCATGCCGCAGTTTGAACATGGATATACTGAATCCGAGCCGACCAGTCCATGCTTTACCCCTTAAATGCTGAACGCCAAGCAAGGGAACCCCAAGTACCAACTTTTAACGTTTTTTGGTATGACGACTCGCAGTGACGTTAAACAACAAATCAATCAATGGTATGACGTAGCCAAGGATTTGAACCCACAAACTTCCATACGCCACGGAGGCGTCTCGTTATGTGTCTTTGTATACATCCAAGAAATAAGCAACATATTGTGATACACATAGTATGATACTATCAGCCCTCGTTAAGAGTTGAGTAACATAAGCAGTAACATGTACAGTAATGTGCCCATGTTACTGCTTATAACATTTATAAACACATGCAAATATGCTAAATCATTGTATAGCTTCATAATCTGTTTTAACATCAACATTATATACTGGTATTGCACACAATTATTAAATATTCTACCAGAACCTAAAGCTACAAATAGTACTAAGGCAAACAGAGAAATAACCAATATTATGTCCTTGATAATAAGGAACTAAATATGGAATCTCTAACAACAAATGAACAACTAAGGATGTTGGCTGGTTTCAATTAAATAAAACAGTTGTATTTTATGCTGTGTGCAACCGTCCGTGATGTTTTTGCTTTTGACTAAAGTTATTAGAACAACCAAAATGTGGCGTAATGTGAAATGGCAACACATGATACTGATAGTTTATGCAATTTATTTTCAAAAACATAATTCTGTTCTATTTTACAGCATTTGTAAAATTAACTCTATCCCTGTGATGTATATGGCATGCAGAGTGGCCTGCAGCAGCGATAAGGCTAAAGGTACTCTGACAGTATTCAAATCATAACGTTTGCATTAAATTTGTTAATCCATGATTATGTAATACACCAAGTCATCACAAAGTATCTCTAGATATATAACAAACAGACCAACCAACACCCTTCATTTCCTACATGAACTCTTATCAACAAATTCTATAACATGGCTAAAGATAACTGCTAAACAGAATAAACTAGACATTCAGAAATGTAACAAAATGTAATGAAACAGAACTACAAGTCTATGAATGTTAACTCCACTGTGTTGTGTATTTTTCATAAACAATGGTATTTACAAGAACACTGGCCAGAATGCATTAATACATCATACATGTGTGCATTATACATTTAAATTGCTTTTACAATGCGGTTCGCTGCGCAAAATGACTGCACCACATTATCGGAGCGACAGTTTTCACGGTGCGAGTTCCACGTCTCTAGACTGTTCCCAGACTGTGCCCAGTGTTACATTGTTATGTGTGTGTGTGTGTGTGTGTGTGTGTATACAGTATACTGTGTATGTGTGTTTGTGTGTGAGTCGGTGTGTGTCGATCGGTGTTGTGTGTATGTGTGTGTCGGTCGGTCGGTGTGTGTGTGTGTGTGTCAGTCGGTGTGTGTGTGTCGTTGTGGATATAGATATAGAAATGTGGGCCACATATCCTAGTACCCAACGGATATTGCCCTGTCACTATTGTTTGCTTGCTGACGAAACATCTTAATAAAAGCAAATTCGATAATACAGATGCGTGATTCTCCGCAGCGAACCCCATTGATGTACAAACAGGCCAAGAAATTAAAGTCAGTGGGAATTAAAGTCCTGGAAACATATTTTTTGGCACTTGAGATCATAGAGAAATCCATGGAAGTTGTGACATTGTCACATACCGTAGGTAACAATTAAAAACATTTACTACCGTATATTGTATTTTATGTTTGGGCTTGAGAGCCAATTCCAAGATTATATAGCAGCAAATATGTTCATGCCAGGCTGGTACTAATGAACCATGGATGAGAAGTGCACTGCAACAGTGCAAACATCGCATCCTATCAAGATCGCATTGGTATGGAAACTTCCACAGACAATCGTGCAAAGTCCCGAGATTATGGACCCCTTTTCATGCTCAACTCCCTCTCATTCTCATGTTTGAGATTTGTTCGAAGTTATTTAGTCGCTAACTCGCTTTCGTGCATGCTGTTCAGATGATTTCATAATCTTCAACTTCATAAAAAACTCTTAGAGAAGTAGTGGTCAGAACTGGTTCTTCACTATTGAGTTACAATTTTGTTAAGGCACATTTTGGAGTTTGGATCTTCACCATTTTGCTACGGCCCATTTTGGTGTTTGTCTTCACCATTTTGTTAAGGCACATTTTGGAGTTTGTGTCTTCACCATTTTGTTATGGCACATTTTGGAGTTTGTGTCTTCGCCATTTTGTTACAGCACATTTTGGAGTTTGTGTCTTCACCATTAGTTAAGGCACATTTTGGAGTTTGTGTCTTCACCATTTTGTTATGGCACATTTTGGAGTTTGTGTCTTCACCAGTTTGTTACAGCACATTTTGGAGTTTGTGTCTTCACCATTTAGTTAAGGCACATTTTGGAGTTTGTGTCTTCACCATTTTGTTAAGGCACATTTAGGAGTTTGGATCTTGAGCTAAGGTGGTTTTCCTCTGCCTCGACCAATTACTGAAACACACAAGGCAAGATTGGAAATACATCAAACTTACAAAAATAGACCGGGTTGTTGATAATTGTGAATATTATAATTTATCATGCAATGAGTCAGATCTCGGAATAATAAAGCGTAAAGATAGATATCTGTTAGTTTATCCGTTGTGCATCATTGCCATGGCGTCACATTTGACTGACAGCTATGCTCAATTTCATTCATTCTGCCGCAGACATTCCGTTGAATTTCTTGAAAGTGTGATGATAGTAGATTAAGATCGACATTGAATGATAAAGTCAACGAGATTAATACCTTTCTGTCTTTAGATATCGTATTATTAGTTAATTATACATCTCGTATAATATAATAATGGACACATGCAAAAACATGAAACCCCAAACACTAGTATGATTCAAAACATATGAACAAATCCTATATATGCTATTGATAACATTAACCATCCATCTACCGTTACCCTGAGTAATCCAGCAATGCATTTAGTAGAATCAAAGAATGTTCACAGCGGCTGCCCTGCATTCAATTGGTAGAGTGCTACAAAAACGTTTGGAATTCTTCATGCCGAGCGAGTTGTTTCTACAAGTTACAACACACTCGTCTGCATTTTCAATGAAACTACATGTATGTAACTAGCAAGCATTTTGTGGAAGGGTCAACTCCGGCATAAAGCACTGCTCTGCCAAATTGAACGTAGGGCCGACGTACATTCCAAGTATACTCACAGGTTTTTAAATAACTCTTGACAGGATCCTCCTCCTGATCCAAGGGAGGGCAATCTCCCGAAGCAACAGCGGCTGTGTCTGGAATGCGGGCAGGAAGGTGCATCGTGGGCAGGTGAGTGTTGAGACTGTCGGATTCAACTCCGGAATCAGCAGCCAAATCGACGCAATATTTCTCTCGATTTCGTTTCGCCTGCTGAAGGACGAGCCCAACCTGCTTCCGGTTGATGTGTTCTCTGGAATTCCTACATTTCCCCAGCTGTTCGACGTCTTCCACTCGTCCGTCAGTTTTGTTACCAGTAGTCACACTTACGCAGGATAGTATTGCGTCGTTGCCCGGTGTCATAGACCGGAATCTCTGTTCCGACTTTGATGGAATATATGAACCGGATTTGTTCAACACTCCATTGCAAGTCCTTGAACGAACATTTCTTCGCATTCCCTCACTGGGAACTTTGCAAGCCCCCTGCACCGAAGCACTTAACGATGGGGTGGACGACTCCCGATCTGGGAGAGTACTAGGTACGGAAGGATTTGTACTCGTTGACTTCAGTTTTTCCAATATGGCCGACAGTCCCCTGCCGACCGACGCCAGCCTCTCACTGGATATACCCGGCCGGTTTTCATGCTTCATCGAGCGGGTTGAAAGTTCATGCCCTCGGACCCCTCTGGCCAATATGGAATCATCCGTCGATCGACTTCCGTAATTCTGTGACGGAAGAGCTGCTCGCGGAATAGAAATAGGACGACGCAGTGGCAAGTCGGCTGCTGAACCAAGACCACTACAAATTGGTCGGCTGGTACGATTATGGACTATTTTGGCCTCGGATTCTGGAAACAAACTAAGGTCGCGTTTCACCATGGCAGTCAACTGGGAGCAAATATCTGCTTGACAGGAAGTCGGAACATGTTCCTTTTGAAGATTTGATGCACATTTATCCGTGTCTCTCCTCGCAAATTCTACAAATAGAGATTGATTGTCCGATGGTACTGATGAATTGGGGCCGGATGTATCAACAGATTGCATACTCCCGTTCAAATAAACGCTCACATTATCTACAGGATCAGGGCTTGTATTTAATCCCCTCTGTAGAGGACACACAACAGTGTTGCCAGCAATCTCAGACCGATCTGACAGTTGACAGAATCTGCGATACCTCTCTTCTTCGTCCTCAGATGATGATACATCTTCAATTTCTGGAACTTTACAATGACATTGTTCAAGCAAAGAATCCTTCAAAACACTCGACGTGACATCGTGTAATTTACAGAGACAGTTTCCAATAGATTTGCTTTCATTAATCACAACGATTTCATTTTTTGTTGACTTTACCTCCATACCAAATGTTTGAATGTCATTGGTTTGTTGGTCACGATTTTTAGTTTTTCCATCAACAAAGTCACCTTTGTCCGATACTTGGAGAGATTCTAGACGCATATCTCCAGATTTCAACATTAGATGCTGTATTTTACAATTGCCGACACCATCACTGTTTTCATTACAAATGTTGACACAATTTCTGGTGACATCATCACTTTGGATCTGACAATCTGTGACACCATCACTCTTGACTTTACAATCTGTGACACCATCACTATTGACTTTACCACTCTTGAGCTTATAATCTGTGACACCATCGCCCTTTACCATACAATCAGTGACGTCATCACTTCCAACATGTCCAGACAGCCCTTCCTCGCGTAGACCAATCGCATCTCTTGGTTCATCTGAACCGCAGACATCACTCATCGTCGTTGCACCGCCAGACTCTCCGATATGAACTCCCGGTATCGCACCACTGTGTGGAGCTTCATCTTCTTCCACGTTGCATCTGGTGTTGATTTTACTTATGGCCTCGGACAGACTGGTAACAAAGTCGATGTTACCGGCTACGGCAGGTGCCATCGCTTTGTCGTCGTTGTCGTTATTGTCGTCAGCAGCTGGCTGCAAGGCACGTACCGTCTCCAGCACCTCCTCGAGAACGACGAGGAAAGTCTTGGTGGACGTCGGAGGAATGTCACCGTCCTTCTCCCTGCAAGTGAAGGAAACGCAAAGCTTCAGCGAAAGAAAATAAACATATTTAACTCCCCCCTGCCCCCCCTATATGCCCTATGTTAAGAGATTGCTATTTAACCAGCAGGGAGAGTTAATTATCGGCATTGCTGCACAAATCTCATGAACCTGGTCGAAATTGAGGACGAATCGATTGACGACATGATGTGAACGTCAAATTAGCCGATGGCATCTTAATCTTCGTCCAGTATGGATTAAATAGAACTGTATAATTGTCAGATACATGTACCTCTGAAGCATATTTTTCCTGATATGGGTAAGGTTTCCTTTCACTTCTGCAACGAGACTTCCGTTTACAGGCGGCATTTTTTTACAATACAACCGAGACACGTCTCTCATAATCCTCTCGGCATCCAGTTTGTGATCTGGAATATGAATACAAGAAGTAGAGGCGATGAACCCTGATCCTCGACCATAGAAATAATCATTACAATGCTGTGGATTTTCATAGCAGTACAATACTCGAAACGAGACATCAAGACAAAAGTCTAAAAAAAATACATTCACTTATTTCAAAGGACATCATTAATTGTATTTTGTTCATACAATGCAATAATTTACACTAATAAAAGTGTCCATTAATTGTAACACTATGTCAAATAATAGTAACAAAATAAATCATTAAAAAGAAATTGCATTAGATCTCAAGTTACTAGCAATGAACTATCTGCCTTAAATCTCAGGTTACTAGCATGAACTATCTGCATTAGATCTCAGGTTACAAGCAATGAACTATCTGCATTAGATTTCAGGTTACTAGCAATGAACTATCTGCATTAGATTTCAGGTTACTAGCATGAACTATCTGCATCAGGTTACTAGCATGAACTATCTGCATTAGATCTCAGGTTACAAGCAATGAACTATCTGCATTAGATCAAAGGTTACTAGCAATGAACTATCTGCTTTTTTATGGTTCCAGGAGTCTTTATAATTGCTGGCATGAGCTGAGTGAGTGAGTGAATTATTGTTTATCGTCACAGCGACGGTGAACATTTAATGATAAAATACTTGAGTAAAAATGAAAAGGAACAATGAAAACATGCCAAAAAAAGTTTGGATTAAAACTGAGATACATGATGTACTACATAATTTAGTAATGTGATATCAATTATGGTATGGTGAATTAAAACTTGTGATACAAACCAATTTCCTTTAAAACTGGTAGGATAAGATGCCCAGGAACCTGGGTGAATAAATGAGCGAGGTTGGGAGAAGAGTAAAACCCAGCACGTTGAATCGCAAAGTCCACACAGTCAAGCAAGATGTGCTTGACCGTGAGGTTCTCGTCGCACCCAACGCACTGGGGTTTAGCATTGCCAGTTAAAATGTAACTATATTGAGTGAAAAATGAATGTCCAATGCGGCATCGCCGCAGGACTGTTTCGTCCTGACGACAATACACACCAGACAACGGAGTGAAACCAATGAGATGTTGAAAGTCATGCAATTTGTTATGGACTTCAGTGTCCCATTTTGATTGTCGTAGCGATTTAATATATGATGTTATGTCCAGAGTGTTAAAGCTAATAGTATCAAAGAACGGTAACTCTGGTTTACTGTTACGAGTCGGCGAGAAAGTTTAGAAACCATGTGAATGCGTCATGGCCTATAAACGGTAATTTGAAAACAATTAATGGTAGCATCCATATAACAGTTTATATTTAGTTACATTATGATGTTTCTGTAGCAAATATGCGTTTGAGTTTTGTTTATGTTGCAGTCCACTTGGCTCTCGCGCTACTGATCTATCACCTAAGAACTCGATCAATTTGCCATGAACTAGAAGTTAGAACTAAAGTAGAACCATGACTAGTGGGCAATCTGAATTAGAAGATCAGAATTGATATTACCGTTGATGTTATTCTCATGGGAAAGTACTGTGGTCCATAAGGGACACAAGAAGTTTTACGTACTTTACATTATGATGTGATATTGTATTTACTGTCGCTATATAGGATGGACATATGTGTTACTGAAGTGCTGTGAGCTGCATTTGCTGCAGCATCAGCTTTATTGGCATGAGCTGAAGCAAGGTAACGTGTAAGATGCTCCAGGTGCTAACGAGGTCGATATCCCGCACCTGATCTGTCCTCCAGGTCCTGTTTGTTGATTTCCGCACAGATGTCGTGGAGTCGGCTTTCGTATATCAGATTGCTCATGGTCAACTGTTGCACCCCTGGCTGGCTGCACGCCGCAGCAGTGCTGTGGTTCCGTGCTGCTACACTGTAACCATGACTGTTGATCATCCCTTCTGCAATATAGTAATAACAATAATGTTTCAGAATTACCAGTTTATCTAGGGCTGTTCATTTTATATAGCACCTTATCTAAGGTTTCTCTATGCCTGCTCAGTGGCATTTACAGTATTACCCTGGTCATTGGATCAATGCACAATTGCCTTCCCTCTCAACTCCCTGGGGACTGTACAACCCAAGCTGCTATATATACTAGTATGTTCATTGTCATTATGTTGAAGGATGTCCGAATTGTCCAAAACTGAATGATCTTGATGTTGTTATTGTTGTTATTGTTGTAGAATTGGGGTTTAACTTAAAGCCACTTTTAAGATTCATTCACTCATGTCACAGATTTCCATAATTTGTATAGTGCTAGCTCACTGGAATATCCCCACTTAGATACCGCACTCAGACCCACTATTGTATATACTCATAATACTGACTCGATCAGCCAAGTTTTACCCTTTCAATGCTGAGCGCAAAGTACTATCTTTTAACTTTGGTACGATGAAACTCGGGATTGAACACCCGACCTTTTGCTCTCCGGGCCAACAACACCGTCTGACCAAGAACACCGTCTCCAAAAACTACTCAATGGCCGCTCTAAGACTTACTGGCTATCATTCGTTCCCTAGTCTCCTTGGACAACTCGACATTGATCTTCATACCGCGGTACACCCAATTGTGCATATCTTGTACAGCCGTCAGGGCACCAGCGTGGTCCATGAACCGAACAAATCTGTCGTGAAGTACACAAGCAATCTCTTACTGCCGAACAGGACAGAGGGATGTTGGTAAATTCATGTGCTGCAGGGCTCAAAATTATAAACAAAATTATTAGAGTGTCCCTAGGGCACAGGGGCAAGCAACATTTTCTAAATTCTGTGACAGTATGCCTTTAAAATAAAGCCTAAATGGAAAACATGAATCTGATCTAAATAACTTACCCATAAATACAACGCTGAGATTGCTCCAAAAGCTTTGCCACAAATGTTGTGGACACATTTCCACAGTCCTTGAATAGGTCATTCAGATCCTCCTGCAAAGTAGGAAACCAGCATGTGACCTTGAAGTTGAAGACAGACTGCATGCATGAGACCGGTACCTTTTGAACAGCTGGTAGCATCTATTATTCTATACAACCGTTCGACCCGTGCGAGTGGACATTTATTCAGAAATTTGATTTTAAATTAGTTTTAAACCTCAGAGCTGCTAACTTGTGCATGTTCACTTTTGACAAGTTGGAAATCTTCGAACAGCTCTCTAAGTAAAGTTACATGTCAATTTTGAACTGATTGCATGCCTGTTTTTGTGTGTATAAGTATACATATTTCTTGTTAATCATTATAAATGAAAATAGAGTAGAACTTTATTCATGACTCTTTGTTTGCGAGAGCAGGATTAGTGAAAATTAGTGGGCTACTTCAGGATGGACATTATTTATGAATTCATACATTAATCATGATCATCCGACATCAAGTTGTTTATTGGGGGTTTAAAGCCACTTTAAAGATTATTGCACTAACACTGGTTTGTACTAGTCTGGATTTCGACCAATATTATGTTGCAGTTTCAATATGAATACCACAAGTGTTGAGCTCAGACACATTATTATACTAGTATAATATTAATTATTATTGCGACTATGATTTAATGCGAAACCTAGATTTTAGACACAAACGCGACCGATCATGCTTTCACTACCAGTCTGCCGATATCAGCCACGCTGGAAGGCGACTGTAAAAACCTCCCAAAATTTTCGAATTTAAAATACTGTGCTCGCGTTAATTTCATGATTTACAGTACCGACCAGCATGGTAAGACGCGACCCAGTATCGAACCACTGACTTTCCAGTTCCACTATCAAGGCCAATGCTCTAACCACTAAGCCATGTAGGTGGTAATTTGGTAAGGACAGACCTGCCAAGTCTCACGCAATTTGTGGGAGTCTCATGCATTTGGATTCATTCTCCCGCACTCCCGCGAGCTCAGTGCATTCTCATGCATTCAGGCGAAACTGAATTCCTTGAAAAAAACATGTACAATTGTATAGTTTACTTCGTGTTCCTTCGGAAATAATACATTTTATTTTATTTTTAAATCGTTTTTCATCAAATGACGAAGAAGTCGAATATGAACTTCAAATCCATCCAATTTCAGCCAAATCTTCAGACACAAATTGTGTTTGTAAATATTCGAAGTCTCACGCATTGCATCCCCAAAATGACCCATTTTCATGCAAAATCATAGTAAACTTAGTAAAGCTCACACAAGCTGATAAAACACCCTTGGCAGGTCTGTAAGGAAAACTTGACTAACCTTTGTTGTGTCGCTGTATAAGTTTCCCACAAACACAGAGTAGGTGCCAAGTTGTCTGCCTAAATAATAGTCTGCCATAGTTGTTGTTGGGCTGATTATCTGAAACAAAGCATGAACAATGAATAACCCATCAGATGATGAATTGCGCCAAGCTTTTCAAGGAATTAAAGGCCTCGGACAAAGTAGTTTGCTTGTGTCAAAATGATAATTTACACACTTTAATTGTTGTTGTTAATTGGGGTTTAAATTCGCTTTCAAGAACGTGCTCATATCACGGCTTGTATGCAGTGTATGCATTACACTGTATTATGAAGAATGCTTGTGCCAGTCTGGGTATTTCACCAGTCTTTATAGTGCTAGTTCACTGGAATATCATTCCGCAGTACACACTATTTTTAAAAGTAAGTACCATAACTCTAAACAAAAACACAGTCCCATCGATATTATAATACAGGTATTGCGATTGGTCAAGACCGGGCTTACATCTCTGTGCATCTGTACTGTGACATCATTGCATACCGACTCCAAGCCAACCAGTCCTTGCATTTAACCATTTTAATGCCGAGCCCCAAGCAGAGGAACAACAAGTACCATCCTTTAATATTTTTTTTGGAATGTGACGTTACCGAGGATCGAAACCTCTGACCTTCCGCTCTCCGGGCCAACGTTCTATCCTCTACGACACAGAGGCAGTCGATTCCACACTTGCATAAAATGAATATGAATGGAAACATCTTTGATAACAAATATTGATCTTTATAAATAATAGCTATATCTCCAGTCGAAGTGTGCACAATTACTTTTTTTTTCTAAATCCTGGCTGCATGGTTGTTATTATTGTTGTTGTTAATAATTAGGGTGTAAAGCCGCTTTCATGAACATGCTTGAGATCACGGCTTGTATATATAGTGTATGCATGTGTGTGTAGCCGTGTGTGATAAGATGCTCCTACTGGTCTCTGCCAGAGGGGTCACCCCTTTGGCCAAGTCGGTAGAGTGTTGCGCTCACACCCAG
>JAULBO010085774.1:0-10940 GCA_032355325.1 Clypeosectus delectus | reverse complement strand
GATAACACTAATAATTGAACATGGACAGAATAACGTTTCGATTGTTCAAGTTTCAAGATAATTATTGCTACATGTACGGAGCTATAATATATTCATTCAATTATATATGAAAATATTAACAACCAGTGGGATATGTGGAAAATGTAGCTGGTTACCCAATATACATGTACTTGTGTAGACACATCAAATGTACAAACGTTCAGGTAAAAATACGTTTGACCATGAAATATGTAAACAAACCCGTGATAGTATGCATGCCTTTAAATTCCCAATTTGATCAGCTAATATCATTATACATACTATTATCGATCTCAACTAAATGTGAAGTTTGTTTGCTGACCAGTGTGTGGACAGTGAGACAGCCAACTGGAAGGAAGGCACACTGTCAAAGTAGAACATGTTCCACACAGCAAAGGACAGCACTAGATTGAGATCGTGCGGCCCCCCTCCCCTTTCTCTGACTGCCCTGTGTAAAGTCTCAGTCCGATGCTGTGAAAGTCACGAACATACTTAAACTAGTCAAACAGCATGAAGAGGTCAAATTTCTCCTATCCTTGGCTGTAATAAAGTCACAAAGTTTGTCGCGTTTAAAAAACCCTTTAGGAAACCGGACAAGAACTTATTGCACCAATGGACGTACGTTAGTTTGTACAATATGCGTGTACTTCCATGCACAGCATCTACGTTGAATTGTGCATACAATTCGCGTGAGTTTCGATTCACGCTAGTTTCTGTCTCAGTGCACTTACAATTCCTGTTTACACTTCACTTTTAATTCATCTTGGGTGCATATGTGTGACATAACATGGTCCTACGGCTTGGCTAAGTAGGTAGAGTGTTGGGCTCACATCCAGATAACCCGGGTTCGAATCACGGGATCGGCATGATCTCTGTTACACATACTACGTGTACATAGTACTGCGGTTCCCATGGTCAACGTAATTTGCTGTATACAATACACGTTAGTTTATGTTTAATATAACAATACTATATAGGTATAAAATATGTTTTAAGTTCTGTGTACTATACACTTTTTCGGGTATATTAAAATACTTCTATTTCAACCTAACTTTGGTTAAAATACGCGGTAGTTACTGTCGCCAACAAGACGCGTACGTTTTGTGTGAAATGCGCGGGAGTATCATCTGTACCAAATATCCATTTTGCGTGTCTGATTACAGTACCTTTTATATCGCGAGGAGAAAATCTAAGAAAATAATATTTTATCTGTGAATATCTGTGATGCCAGTCGTCACGAAACCTGTTAACAATAGTAAAAGTAATTTAAATTTCATGTCTTTGAAAACAGAAAATAGGCTTCACATCTTGGATATTTAAACATAGAGTGGAGCAATCAACACTGGTCCCCTTCTGCAATGCTGTGTACATCAGTTATGTTAATGCATTAAACATCTTCACATACGTGAGATTCAATTCACATTTGAATATAAAATTGTCAGTACAATGCTATCCTTTGTGCTGACACTTTCCTTTCATTCTGTAATGCTGTCGATTCTATCGTCGTATTTTCTGCTCTGGTCTGATCTGAGTCGAGGTGGATGTCGGTGGCTCAGTGACTCCATCCAGTAATAAAACCATATCAGTCGTGGTGCCCGAGGTATATACCGCTCTGTTCAGTTGATCGGCTTTGTTTTCAATGACGTTTCAACGCCACTCTGAAGCGACGATTAGTAGCGACCATCTCGCGATAGTTTTGCCACCAGGGCGCGAAAACTGCCAACCCTGTTTTATCTATTGTCCGGTTGTAGTGTGAGTGACATTGTTGGGAAATGACTGACAGATCTCTCTGATATGTCCGCCATCTTCTAAGAAAATCAGTGTAAAGTTTTATCACGCCGTCGAGTCGGCGAGACAGCACGATATTGGCGCCTGGGTTCAGTCGCGAGGAAAACTATATATACTCAACATGATCACGGTGGTACTGTACTGCGTTGTATAACAACTAGTCAGTTATCGAACCGTTGCTAAATTGTAGAACGTTTTAAAATGTAATCATACACCAGTACGTAAGAAAGACCGGTAGAATAACTACTTAGTCTTATTCTGTTACGCTTGGTGTATTTAGTATTACCTACACTGACAAGCCGTGACATGAGAGCAACAATTTTGAAAGGGGCTCTAAACACCAAATTAAAAGTAAAGAATTCCAATTAGTATTGGAGTTCATATGGTGAAACGGCGAACATGCGACATTAAACCTAATAATTATGTATGAATATAAGATGGTACTATTAAAATGATAAAAAGTCGTATACACAATATAGTATAGACAACTTATGTAGACCATGAATAAACATGCACACGCACACGCATACACACATACACAAATGCGCCCACACGTGTTAGTTTTAATTAGAAAGATCTACGCCCAACCAATTCCTATCCTAAATCGCAGAAATGCAATTTTCGGTAACGTCCAGCAACATATTAATGTTTATTTTTATTTTCAGATTCCTCTGTTGCCATCAAGATAGGCGGATGTTTCCCATGTCATGGAACAGTGCTGACCGAATCAGGGGAGTCCAGACATATGAAAGACTTGTCCATCGGCGAGAAAGTGCTTAGTGTTTCCGATGACGGCCATCTTGAATTCAGCGAAGTGATAACGTTTCTGGACCGCGATCTGACCGGAACAGCGCTGTATTTCCAAGTGGACACGGAAGATGGTCGCACAATCACTCTGACGGCCAAACACTTAATTTACGTCAGTGAAAGCAACTTTACGGAAAACGTATTCGCCAGCAGCGTCGTGAGTTACGCCGAGAACGTGAAGCCGGGCAACTTCATTCTCTCTGCTGACGCGTCGCGTTCGACGTTGCGAGCGTCACGTGTCACAAACGTGACGTCACGGACTGAGCGAGGAGCTTACGCACCCCTTACCCGCAGTGGGACGATCGTAGTAGATGGAGTAGCCGCCTCCTGCTATGCCGTTGTGAACAACGCGAACATTGCACACTTTGTGTTTGCGCCCATGAGAGCCCTTCATGACCTAACAGCGTACGCTCCCAGGATTACGCAATTGTTTGGCTTTCAGAATTCTAACCCTCAGGGCGTTCACTGGTACGCTAGCTTTCTCTATAACTTTGGGTCACTCTTTCTTAGCAAGAGTGTTCTGTACGTACCGTGAAGTTCAAGTGGAAGCCAATCAGAACAACAAATCTCAAGAGAAGGTTCGTGACGTCCTTCTAACAGACTCTGATCGACGTCATCACCAGTCCTATATAGGAAGCTAGACTTCCATTCGTATCTGAAAACAAAGGTGTTAAAATAGTGCTTATAAACAGAACAGCAGAACCAGCTTGTGATGTCACACCCATGTGTTAAATTGATACGCTGGACGCCGAGGAACACATACATACACGCAAATGCGCGCACACACGTACGCACGTAATTGTCCTGCTTACTAAATACTATGTGAAAGAAACACGTAACGTGACGACAAAGTACGGACATTGTACTTAACCCTGTAGTTAGGATATTGCTTTAGTATGTATGTAAGTTTTCAACAGAAGTCTTTGAATCCAAAGTAAATGTCCAATTGCATTTTCGTATTTGATACGGTAATACTTTATTTATTTGACAGCCACATTTTATACACGAATGTCGATATATTCGATGTAGAAATATTGTAGTATTGTATTTTTGTACAAAATGTGATTAGTCTTGAGTCACAGCGCATTTAACTGGAGGTCCATTCATCGGGTGTACATACTTACATTGGACTGATCTTAAAATAGCCGTGTACAGGCCATGTACAGTACTTAATGTACACTGTAGCTATTTCTAGTACGTATCTTAACTTATTAAACACTTGGTCTGTTTATCTTTCTATTTTTAAAAATTCGATATTTTTTTTCAGTTTTAGTTAATGTTTAATAACTCTAAATTCATACTTATGATTTAATAACTCTAAATTCATACTTATGACTTAATAACTCTAAATTCATACTTATGATTTAATAACTGTAAATTCATACTTATGATTTAATAACTCAAAATTCATACTTATGATTTAATAACTCTAAATTCATACGTATGATCAATATACTGTGATGCATTACAGACACGTGATGCACGAAAGCTCGACATGAATAATGTAATTTATTTAATTAGTCGTAATTACATACTGTAGAGAAACTGTACAGAAACTGTATGCTTAATTAGCGAGTCACTTATTTTTTTTGGACAATATGTAGTATATACGACACTTAAGATACTTAATTAAAGCAAATATATATTTCCGTTACAGATGACGAAATTAGGGAATGTCCTTCACCACCCACCCATCTCACACCCATCCCCCCACACTATTTCTCATTCTCCCCTATCTGTACATAAGTATAGCGTGTATGTTTACATACAGTGCATCCCTCAAAAGCTACTATACCAAATTAACCAAAACAGCATTTAATTTCTTTTGAATACAAATGCAAAGGCAATTGTTTCCAAACTATTCCTATTCGATTATATTATACCTCACCTGCCAATCAACTGGTGGATCCAAATGCATTGATCGGTAGAATCCTGTTTAGTGCTTGCAAACACACAGACAAGCAATTATATTCATACTATGTTACAGCATATCAAGAATTATTTTGGAATCGTTTATAATAACTTTATATTTTTACAATTTCGCTGGCCGGAAAGTAACGTCAAATTACCGGAAGTTAATCAATCGTCAGTGCCGAGGCGTTGCCAGCGTCTTCACAAGCCATGACGGTGTGACGTACGTTGTTCTATGTCTTAACTTTTCAGTTACTCTATTGCTCGTCGGTTGTGATAGAATATCCATTACCACAGTACAAAGATTTAACACAGCCGTGACTTTACTCATGGCCTTTTAGCGTTACTACGTCACTTCACGTTGTATTCCATACACGGATTTGCATTGCCCTTAATAGAACCAAAGCTAGATCGATTTAAACAAAGAGTCGAAAACCGATTTAATATATGACAATTTACAGAGATGTGTGTATTTTTGGGGTTCTATTATTCAATGCGAATACATGTAATGGTATGTCCGTTACTAGCCAGTGCTATAGATATGCGGTACTCCTATAATGATAGAATTCCATTACAATGCGTTTGCCACGCACTCTGTTGAACAGCCAGTGATGCAGTTCCAATAAAATGCAGTAGGATGTATATTGTTGTACAAGACGACTTCGACTCAATGCTACTATGACCTGTGATACAAGTTTGGTGATTGTTTTTTTTCAAATTTTCGTTTAATTAAAAACAGATTTAATACGGTATTCTGTGTGTTCAATACCGTTTTAGTCTTATTGTTTGTATTCGCGTATAACAAAGCGTTTCCGTTGAAGGCGTTACACGGCCGTTAATTTTACTAACTTTAATTCATGGATGTCTTAATCGAACGTTTTGACCAAGTTTGCACGATGATTCGTTGCCTTTTATATTTGTCAGTATTTACCATTGAAACGCTTGTAACAAGGAGAGGCATGAAGTGCTTCTTTATGGTGAATGTTCGGCAGGTACCGTATGTACATTTGACGATGTAAAGCTGTCCGCCTCGAGTCGAGTGGCTTGTATCCACTAAGCTAGCTTTGTGTTATACTTGTATATGTTCTTGGTTACAATGTCTTGACGTTCCGTGCAACAGTATGTTGCCATATGGATTCTTTAGGTAACCTATTTATTTCGTTATTGTATAATAAATCCTTTCTTAAGTAAACAAGTCATGTCGATATTCATTTGTCCGACAGGATACTACGATGTATTGGACTCGTGGACATCGCAATAGTTGTGGTTATTAAATTAAACGTAGAGTTTAAACTGGTATTGCAATCGCCCGGAAGATTTAATATTACATGTTTGATCCTACCCGTAGACCACAGCTGAGGATGCTGTGAATAGCAATATGCAATATGATTATAAAGTCTGCCAAACTTTGTTCTGGTAGTTACACATACATTCTCTGTTACTAGAATATAAGCGAAATAATATGTCCACGGTTCAACCTCTTCAAAAGTTATTCTCGTCTACAATGTAAACCGGAAGCAATGGATGTACTAGGCTGACATGCGCCTTGACAAACGCACCGAGAATACGCGAGACTTGTCGGAGACGTCCGGAATCAGCTCGTCCTCACCTCTGGTGCCGGAGAAGCTCCAGAATGTCCTCGAGGCGAAAGTGACGTCTTCTCTCAGCCATGAACAGCTTCCTCTCGTGACCGCCGGCTGAACGACATCGAGCCAATAATGCGCGTGCGAGTGGATACCGTGGCACAGAGAGCTCAAGTTCGTGGGTTCGATCCCCGGAAGCGTAATATAATAATACGTTAAAAAATGGTACTTTTTGTTCCCTCCTTGACGATCATCATCATTAAAGGGGTAAAACAAGGACTGATCGATATCGGAGTCATGATGATATTCCAGTGAAGTAGCTGAAATAAAAAGACTGATGAAATAACCAGACTATCACAAGCACATATGCACATACATACATGCGTACACTACAATATAGACCATGGTATGAGCACGTTATTGAATGCGGCTTTAAACAATATCCATGGATACCGCACACTTCACTTACAGACTGACATTGCATCCCTGATGACTTCCGATTACTAAATTTAGTTGTTGAAATACGGAATACAATGCATTACGTTTTCCAAAATATAGTAACTTGTATATACATCACTGAATAATAATAATAAATGTATTTCTGTTTAAATTGTTATGTTTAAAACGAAAGCAATGCCATGTGGTGAAATATATACATAATACTGCCGCATGGCATTCCATGTAGGTTCCAAATTGGGTACCGATGACGGAATGGTTACATCTCGCGGACAACAGTCAATCTACCCCCCTGAATCCTGAATGAATGGGTTGGATTATGACAGCTTTCTGTATTATGACAGAGCAGTTATCATCATTAGTTAATCAGTAGCGCAGGTTTACTGCAACATTCAGCGCTCCGGATGTTACAGTTTTTCCCCTGCAATAAATTGACGCGATGGTATGAGGGTAAACGTATTGAAAGCGTATTCTTTATACTATCACAATGTGCGTATCATATATCACAATATAGGTAACCCAAGAAACGTTTAGTTCAGCCTCATAAAATAGTTTTTCGTTGGCGTTTTCTTTATAGTAGGAATGTGTAGTACTATAGTAAGATGACTCAGCATTATCTGCGTGAAGACAATCGATCGGTATGAATGCACTCTGACCAGCGTCCCGTCTAGACGCAAGATTCTCCCACCGGAACCTGCTTTCAAACTCCCGGAATCTAGCAATATCTACCCCCATAACGTCCGACGCCGCCAATAGAAAAGTGACCCAGACTGACACGAACGGCGCTAATGGCAGACATATTGATTATACAATATCTCCACTTGCCCCACGAAGAAATAAACATTTCTTTCAAATATCTGATAACACAATTTATATACATAAGTGTCTCTTCACCGGGTTTAACCCATATTCCGTCGGTAGACCTAGCTTATGTGTTTTCACAAGAAACAAATGAAGGCATTACAGTTTTACGTTTATAACTAGACTAACAGATTTCGTTAATTGGACACTTAAATCAGTTTTGGTTTGAAGGATTAAATAAAGTTCAGTTCAGTTCAGTCGATGGATCTTTAATTTCATTTGTATAACAGATAAAGGGTGGATTTATTTTATTTGTCAAGGTGACCGTAGACTTGTCTCGGTCGGCTTAGAAACGATGCCTGATATAATAGTATAATAAATTTGAAGACACGAGGAAAATTATTACATTGGAGACAATGATGAAGATAAGGACGACATCCCGGCAGCCAGGTTGATGTCCATAGAAACGAACACAGATAAATCAATGATAATTATTCTTGGATAATTACATGCAGATATATATACGGAATGCGTTTCGACTAGACTTAGGAGAGTATAATGGACATACAATATATCACGGGTGGCAGAGGAAATGGACATATTTATTTTGGAGAAGCCGATCTCAGGATACTAACAGATAGATCTTATTTATCATAATTAACAACCATCCTAAGTAAACATCACACTGACACGACTAATATCATATATCGTAACACTAATCGTTCACGATAGTCTAAGTGTCGGAGCAATGCAACGATGAAGCATAATTTAAATATCATCAATATGACCGAATATTCTAGTAAAGCGTGGTCAATTCATACAATTATGTTTATACTTGTTTGATCATCAGTACGGTACATTGACATGGAGTTGACGTCTTGGTGTATTCGTCATCCTGTGCATCAATGTCGGCAAGACCTGCTGTCGGTACTCTGAACACGTCTATACAAGAAGTGCAGACCTTTCAACACCACTATACTGGGTTCTGATTTGCTTCAATTCACAAAGAGATCGTCGAGAATGAGAACGAATTTTCATTAAATAAAGGCTGGGACCGCTTCCTCAAGCTACATTTACGAGTTAACAGATTGTCATCGATTTTGTCTGGTTTACCACAAGAAGACGCCATGGGGAGTTACCTCTTCTCAACCCTTCACAGTATCCGTGGATGTTGGCCTTTCTCTATGCCAAATAAGCTTCATTTGGAAATTACAGAAATTCACCCAGCAATATAATCACTCCATTCTGCTCGAGACGGCGCGAATACTTGCATATCGACACACGGTGTTCTTGCAGAGTGATTCTCAATACCATCTCCAGGCTGCCAGTAAATCCTGTGCGGGAAAATGTGAACAGATTATAGGTATTTCATTGGAAACTTTACAACCGTGATAACCCTTCGCCAATCGCTGTCACCGTGCTACTGCTCACGGCTTTCATTAAATCCTACATTAGGATGACCAGCAATTGAACAGCGGTCTTCTAGGAGCTGGGTTTTTACTGTCAACAGCCCGTGTTTATTGCCTTCGATATAATGTGACTTGATTTCCATAATCATAGCTGTTTTCATGGACTCGTTTGCAATGTATTTAATGGTCAGGAATTGGCGGTACCACTGGCTGTACTTAATTGCACATATGCTATCGAGGAATTCGTTTAACATGAGTCACGAAAACAAAACCATAAAGTCTTCTTCTATCGGTTTAATGTAGAAATAGTAACAGTGATATTTTCTTCTTATTTAATTATTATGAATAATAATAGTAATAGTAGTAGTAGTAGTAGTAGTAGAAATAGTAATAGTAGTAAAAATAATAGTAATAATAGTATTTTTTTTATTTGTAACATACATGAGCATTTATCAGTAGACTAGTATTGGCAGTATTAGTATAATAGTATAATATGCATTACTAATAATAGTAGTAGTTATAATAATAGTAAATACTAATAGTAGTAGTAGTAGTAGTAGTAAGTTAGTAAGTAATTGTTGCATACATGAGTAGTAGTTGTTCTGGTGGTGGGGGTGGTAGTAGTAGTGGTGGTAATAGTTGTAATTATGGTAGTAATAATAGTAGTAGTGGTTGTGGTGGTGGTGGTAGTAGTTATGGTAGTAGTAGTAGTAGTAGTAGTTGTTGTTGTGTTGGTGGTGGTAGCAGTAGCAGTAGTAGTAGTGGTGGTGGTGGTAGTATTATTATTATTATTACTAGTAATAGTACATGTAGTAGTATGATTAGTAGTCGTAGTAGTAGTAGTAGAAGACGAAGTAATATTATTAGTATTATTAGTATTAGCAGTATTAGCATTATTATTATTAGTAGTAGTAGTAGTAGTAGTAGTAATATTATTATTATTATTAGTAGTAGTAGTAATAGTAGTAGTAGTAGTAGTAGTAGTAGTAGTAATAATAGTGGTAGTGGTAGTAGTAGTAGTAGTAGTAGTAGAAGAAGTAGTTATGGTGGTGGTGCTGGTAGTAGTAATATTATTAGTATTATTAGTATTAGCATTATTATTATTAGTAGTAGTAGTAGTAATAATATTATTATTATTATTATTATTAGTTGTAGTAATAATAATAATAATAGTGGTAGTGGTAGAGGTAATATTTATAGTGATGATGGTGGGTGGTGATGGTGAGTCTGGTGGTTGTGGTAGACGTACTAGATATAAATAATGGAATAACATTAATCGTTTTGCAACATATTCCAAAATATCAATTGAAATAACAGTAAATTGAATGTGTTCTTTAAATTACCACTAGAATGGACTCCACTTCAACTACTAGTATAACATACATGTACATGTATTAGTATTACCTATGAACCCCACTCTTCGTGATTTTACTTAAACAGGAGATGCATTATGCCACAGAATACATGTACGCCCATTAATTGTCGTGTAGCGCAGGCAGTAGTGAGTATTGCGCATTGCAACTCTACCACACAGTCCCCAAGCTGGAAGTCTTTGCCTCGTGGTTAGTTGGCAACGTTAACGGGTCATCAAATTCATATGAGGCTGCCTGCAGTGCCCAGGACAATGGTAGCAGTTATTCCCATGGATCGTTAAACCGTTCTCTAATATGCTATGGTACATACATGTACATGTATAGTATGTACCATACCATATAAGAGAAGGGTTTACCGATCCATGGGAATAATACATACATGTATTTGTATGGGAATAATACATACATGTATTCGTAAACCGTTGTCACAGATACCGATAATTAGCAATCCATAAGTCTAATATGATAGTGCGAGTGATTTAATTGTATATTTTATACGGAACTTCGTTAATTTGTAACGAATGTAATTATACATACTTATAATTCTAGAATAGCGGCGTATAGCGGCGTATAGCGGCGTATAGCGGCTAGACGTGTTTGCAAGTAGGGGAATTCCACCACTAAGTCTTGCTGCTGATTACCATTGTTATGAGCATTTCTGCGGGGAATGGTTTTCCAGCATGATGGTTTCGAGTGGCAATACACGTTCAAAAAGACCGCCTCCGTGGCGCAGTGGTTGGAGGGTCGGCCCGGAGAGCGGAAGGTCGTGGGTTCAAATCCTCGACCGCGTCATA
>JAULBO010085553.1:0-10943 GCA_032355325.1 Clypeosectus delectus | reverse complement strand
CACACACACACACACACACACACACACACACACACACACACACACACACACACACACACACACACACTAGTATATTATACTAGTATATAATATACGCAAAAGCAGGGTTCACGAGTGTCATGTTATAAACTTGCTGAACTATATACAGCAATAATTCTGGGCAATCATGCTTGCTTAAGTATGGCAATAATCATAACACATTAATTGCTCATTATTACCACAGGAGTCGGCTGATCTAGACATTATGAAGTACGTATGAAGTTATTTCCCATATATACATACCTAGTACATGTTTTTGACTGTAGTTATAGGGTCCAGTTCAAACGTTCAGCTTAGAATTGAGTTTTAAATGTAATTTTACTTTATTTAATGATTCCTGGGCGGTTAATGTATACATGTGGAACATAATAATATGCGTCTTCTACTTACTAGTATTGAAGACCAGTACTGATAATATACTAGTTGAAACATTATAACGAGTGCCATTATAAACAGAATAATTATCATCGCCCCGAAGATGTAGAGGCATGTCCTCCATGAGAGTGTGATAGTTCACACCGTGTGATGTAGATTCCAGTAAGGTACTGGGTTATATGACTAAATTTCAAAGCTTAAGTACTAGTATGTTGTACTCTTGAACTGGTCCCTTGATAGCTTAGCGCTAGAATATTTATATCGGTGTGCTGATACATGCGGATGGTTTCGAGCAGGCTGCGTTTATAGATGTCGTATGTATTCCCCATTGTGCATGTCTGTTGTCGTGCATGTCTATTTCAGGGCAATATATGTCTATTTCAGGGCAGTGTATGTCTATTTCAGGGCAATATATGTCTATTTCAGGGCAGTATGTCTATTGCAGGGCAGTGTATGTCTATTTCAGGGCAATATATGTCTAGTTCAGGGCTGTATATGTGTCGATCTGTGCTACGTACAAGTAGTATGTGCGTTATGCATGTGTTAGACATGTATCCGTGCATGTATATTATGTTGCTATCGCCATTCAGTGCCTAATTGAAATGACATGATATTCCTTTATATCACAATTCCTGTGTTATAACAAAGAATAACAAGGGTATGTGTTGTTGGTGGTTAAGGGTAATATTTATAAATATACGGTACTGATTTATGAAATCGGTCTGTTGTTGTTGTTGGGTTTTAAGTGGGTTTTTTTCGGTGGCAGATTTCGGCAGACTGGACCCACCTAGGGTCGCATGTGTGTTAGCTTCCATCTTGTACGGATGGCACTGGTCGGTCTGTGTGGAATCGAGGCTTGTATATATGTTGTCGTTAGACTTAACATTCCATTGGTGTCCAGCACATGTTCCTAATATACATACGGGCATGAAATATCCATTGTAATCGTGGTTGATAACCCTGATAAAGATACACTCACCAACACCGTCACACCATACCCCACCCCATCCCACCCCATGGCCACGATTTGCCACCCTTTGATAGTTGATATTTCTATGGGTAGTTGGGAGTAATGTTTTATCAAAGCTTGCATCATGAAATTTGCTCCAATTTGGTATCTTAAGTGTTATCGCAACTCTGTATATCTGTATTCATGTTAACCATATTCATTATGTTTTTTCATCGTACGATGTTCTTCTATAAACGACGTCCTGTCGACATTATTTCGAACGAAGACGAATGCCTGTGGAATTTGAATACAAAAAGTTAAGGGTTACAGTCACTATCGTCATTAAACCTTCACGTGAAGGTGATCCTGAAATTTGAGAGACGCATACAGGGTCTCCTGTATTACTCTGATCAATCACTGACAATATATTCAGTCATTTTAACTGGTTTGGCTAGTTCTCTACGTGCCTTGTTGTATATAGTCCCTTCAAATTCGATGCCAAACGACAACATTTACGAGCCTAGGCAACCGACGGCGAGTTATTTGTTCACGCCCTTGGCCAATGAATGGTTGAGGCTATTTAACGCAGTGTGCATGCAAAATACAGTCCGTTTATCCCTAAGGGTGCATACACACGCACGCACACGTATATACATATATTATATAAAATAATAATAGGGTTAATTAAGCTACAGGTATGCTAAACGAATTATTTATTTTTGAGATTAATGAATTCACTGTCAGTGAAATCGCCGTATAGTCTATAATGTTTTCATTTTAAAGTTGAAGGTTCCTGAATATACTGGATACTGTATACCAGTAGCTGTTTTCATTGTACAGTGTAGTATACAATGGCAGCAAACGCTTGAAAAGCTATCTCCAATTGTCCAGACCATACAAGTACCAACAACATAAAATATAACTCCCGGAGTTCGAGATAAAAGAGATGTGACTGAATCTGACCTCCATAGCGTCACGCCATCCACCATGTCAACCTGTAGGTGACCTGTATACTAGTATACTGGTAGACTATGCGTAGCGTCCCCTCATCTACCCTGTCGGGGCCTATACACGTGGGTGACGTTTTGGACGAGTAACAAGCGCATGTAGTTTATTTTGGCAGTTACCCTGATTATACCATTATTTTGAAAAGAAATACCACTAATTTGTCACACACCCCCCCCCCCCAATTTCTTTTATAAATAAAATAAAATAGCATGACACGTACACCATCCTATTTATAAAGGTACGCTTTGTAAGTAATGCCTACAAATACTCCCACCCACTAAGAGTAAATGTATAGGTTAGGCGTCAATAACCTATAAATCCTGTCTTCAAAAACATCCGTCTCTTCATTCAATTTTTCCTTGCAGATTTGCTTTATCGTCATAGAACTGTATTTGTTATACGTCCCAACTTGGCTGTTCAACGTCCGTTTCACGAAAAGGTCGTAGCAGCAGTACAGGCCTAAATCTAGGCTTACGTATTATGATCAGTCCCCGAGGTTCCTAAACTTTTGAGCACGATTCCTTGCTCAACTCAAAGTTTTGTTCACAAATCTCCATATAATATTTCAGTCTGAGCATGAAATCGTACTAAACAGGTTTAGTATTCTCGGGGCCTGACACGGTAAAAGCGCGGCACGCTGTGATTTGTTTGGATTACACTGTTTCGTTGATGTTCTACTCCACCTTGCACGTGAAAATCGGCGTCTGCTGGAAAAGCGTCTCAGATATCACGTGCACCAGAAACATGTGCTTACCGTGCTGCCATGCGTTCATTGAAATCTACTCATAGACATAGTCATGGGACCGCCTCCGTGGCGCAGAGGTTGGAGCGTCGGCCCGGAGAGAGGAATGTCGTGGGTTCAAATCCTCGGCCGCGTCATACCAAAAGACGGTACAAGGTGGTACTTGCTATTTCCCTGTTTGGCGCTCAGCATTAAAGGAGTAAAGCAAGGACTGGTCGGCTCGAAGTCAGTATAATGTGTCTGTGTGGACTATCCATGTTCTAACTGCGGAATGATATTCCAGTGAACTAGCACGATACAGATTGGTGAAATACCCAGATTGGCACAAGCAGTCATATACACGTACATGCATTTACTGCATACAAGCCGTGATATGAGCACGTTCTTGAAAGCGGCTTTAAACCCCAATTAACAACAACTCATATTCATGGCGTAAATCTAGGTTCATGTTATAGCAAAAACGTAATACATTTCTCCGGAATGACACCTGAATACAGTACGATGCATTCGTGAAACGTAGCCGTTGAATTGCCAAGTTGAACTAAAGGGCGCTTAATGATGATAAGTTGATAACACTAGTTTAATTTGATGGATTGTTTTGTTATGCCTGTCTTTTCTGTCTCCGCGGGGTAATGGTTATCGGGTCGGCCCGGAATGCGGGAAGGTCGGTGGTTTGATCCCCGGTCACCTCATACCAAAACAGAGTAACATATGATACCCTGTTTGATGTCCACCATTGAAGTTGGGAAAATATAGACTGGTGGGATCGGAATAAGGGCCAGGATCACATTCCAGTAAACTACCCCTATAAAACTGGTGGAAATCCAGACTAGTACTGACATAAATGCATAGCTACACCTGTATTTACTAGTAAAATAATATTAAAAACGCCGTTAAACACCGATTCAATTACAAACATCGACGGGCAAACATTCATAAACATTAATGTTTAGTTTAAACGTATTTATTGACCAAAATGTCATGGGATAGGAAACAAGCTGAACACTTACTGGATCCGCTCCCTAGTTAATATATAATTAATGAAATAATTATATGATGTTACATTGTATCTGATGGCCTGCATTTCACAGTTTAGGTTTGGTCTACAGAGGGAGACATTTAAATGTTGACATATACACAAAAGACAGGCCAACAGTATGGACGACATACTATATATTAAATTAAATTGGTATAATGGCGTTTGTTGATGTAAGTAGTAACCTTCTAACCATCCTTGCCATGATTGGATGTGCTTCATACGGCATATGCAATTACGCTAGTCTAGTCTGGTGTCTGTTCTGTGCTTACGCATTTAGTTGCACGAACATAGCATCATGTCCAAAATTGAATGTGTTAAGTGTGTGACCTATTATTTCAGTAGTGATCTGTATTTTATTTCCATGCTGAAAGTGGGCATTACCAGATAATCTAGCGTGAATTATGTGTAATGACCTTACAAATGATATCCTTAAATTGTATCTGTATTATATAACTCAATCCCTTAATAAAACAACAATTGTCATCGCGTCGTACGAAACGAACAGTTTAACACACACAAAAAAAACAGTTTATGTTTGAAATACATGTAGTAATTGTTTTCTATCGAGTTTTATAGAAAATCACTTTGTAGTCAGACCAGTGGATCAAGATATGTACCTCGCTGCGACGATAAACAATAAGTCAGTGCACTCGGACTAAACAATGCGATGCTGCTTCAGTTGAGCACTGAAATGGGTGGCTTGCCATTGGTCAATATGTTGTGTACCCCGGATGTGATCCATGAACAATGTCGAGGTATACTCAGTCATGTTATAAATACTAGTACAAGTATGCTAACATTCCTTCCATAATTGCATCTTCTGTCGTCTATGCGAATGGCATAGAGGTTATCTTTGTATATACGTCATATTAATGATATACTATATAATTTACTAAATGCATTGATGCATGTATTGTACAGTCTGAATCGTGTTGCGAGCAGACAATGTGAGCTTACTGCCGTAACACACATTATCACGAACTCCTTTTACTTACTTAGTAGACCATTGCAGCGTGGGTTCAATTTCGGGTACGCTGTTAATGTTATGACCTTCACGATGTAGGCTACACGAAGCATTGATTTAAAGCGACGATCCACTGACATGATTTCCTTGCAGCTACATTGTCAGTATAGTCATAGCAAAATACGTTAAAAGTGGTATTTGTTGTTCCCCTGCGTGACGCTCTGCATGAAAGGGATAAAACAAGGACTTGTCGGCTAGGAGTAATTATAATGTGTCTGAGTGGTGTATCCAGGTTCAAACAGCGGCATGATATTCCAGTGAACTGTAACACTACAAAGTATGGGCATATGCACATGCATACATACATACACATTCGTGTAGCCGTGCGAGATATACAATGCTCCTACTGGTCTTGGCCAGAGGGGTCACCCCTTTGGCGAAATCGGTAGTGTTGGACTCACATCCAGGCAACCCGGGTTCTAGTCACGAGATCGGCATGATATGATCACGTTCTTGAACTCGGCTTTAAACCCCATACCCAATTAACAACAACAACAGCATTGCCAGTATGCTTTCATTTATGCGTGTCTACATACAGAAGTACATGTATACGCGAATCATATTATCTATGGTGTTTTAAAGTGCATTGGTCTCATAGGTTTGGTAAAACGTAACCTAACCAGGGAGGATATGCTAGGATGGTTTCGTGGACCTAGATTGTATAATACATGCAATCAGATTTACCTAAATTCTAGAAAAAAATATACTTGTAACACTGTATATTTAAATTTCCCTAAAGTGTCCAATACTTCGGGGAGTATATGTTAGGATGTGTTCATAAGCATCGATTTAATGATATACTGGTATGCATGCAGATTTACATAAATTAAATACATATGTATATATTAATTTCCATAAATTGTCCAATACAGTGATTTAAACGGGTAGCTCTACCAGGAAGCATATCTTGTTGTAAAGACAGTTTGACTTGGCAGATGAAAATAACACTTTTGAAAATAATTACTAGTATCTAACGTTATTGACGTCATTTCAGCATACCACAGGTCGTAATTTGAACCATTTGGAGTATTAAGCCTGAAATAACCATCCTTACATATTGCAAGAACTTACGTTGCATTTGTAAGCAACAGACATTATGCGTGAATAAATCATCGCTGTCTTCCCCCAGAAAAAAAACAACTCGCGGCGCCCTACTGCGATCAAAATACATGTATACAGGTTAGAAATGGTTAAACAGTACACCCTTTGGTTCAAATTGTGGGAAGCGAATTAGTTTAAAGTGTTGAATGTTAACTTTACTTATACCACTGCAGGAATGACGTCTACATTCAGGTGACAAGTATTATATGGGAATACACTAGGAGTGTTGTACATGTATGCCATAGATAGGTTACGCCACAGCTCTTGCATTGTGCAAAGCTTAATCCGTCTGTAAATCGCTATTAAACTACATGTAGTATGCTAAACTTCGTCCAGCTGCATTTCATAACAACATTGTTCTATTTGGGCCTATCTGGTTGCCTCTATCAATTAAGAGGTGGAGAAAATAAATTAGCAATACTTTCTTAAGATAATGTAACTAAGTACTTGCCAACGTGAAATATTAACACATCCCCTGACAGAGAAACTGTATCTGTATATAGCACCTACATGCACCTACCTATATGGCACCTGCATGTACATGTACATGGACTTCAACGTTACAATTAATGAAAAACGTAATATTCTTAATCGTATTGCATAATATTGCTACATAAATACATTTAATTATTGTTCTTTATACATGCTTTTGTTAAGCGAATAAATAAGTGGTTCCTTTCATCGGGATAATCAGATACAATGATTACTTCCTCTTAACTTGTTACTTGAGGTCTAAATACTAATTTTAACTTTACTAATGGTACTGTTTAAATAAAGACAGTTAATGATAGTTAATATAGTACAACACGTATAATGACACATTTAGTAGGGCAATCCTGAGTCATGGATACGCTTACGTGCACATCCGTAAGCCTAATAGTACTAGTATGAGACGTTGCACAATGGAATCTATGCGTTAAGTATTATACGTATACATGTACATGTAAGTGTACACACCTTGGACGTATCACATCGAATACAATGCCCATAGTTTCCACATATCGGCCGTAGTTCTGTAAACATGATTTAAGTACTTGGGCATGGGAAAGTGGTTTATTTATTTGAGAGGATTATTTCCCAGTATTGATGTCATTAGTGTATAGATGCATTGTTGCGTTGTTCAATGGCTGGATTATGTTCGGTGCCAATTGTACCGACGTTCAACTCGTTCTTTGATGGTAATATGAACAGATTATGTTCAATTGGATAATAATTGTCCATATAGAATCAGTATCTTGGTGAAGATATGCCTCGTATTTGTCTCTTCTTTTTTTATCCAATACCACCGGTGTTTACTTATATACAAATATCAAACAAGATTGTATAATAATGTCAATCAAACATGGTTGTCAACAGTTAGAAGTAACAAGTATTCCCCAGGAGTAGTGTTGGCGAATTGACGTATCACGGCTTCCATACCTCGTTATGCTTACTGTGTACATGTGTATTGCGCAAGCTTGCTTCCCCCCATGTATGCATACTATGCTAGTATCATAGATACTCTCCCTGCGCTGCTGATTTATGTCAGTAGATGTATTTTGAACAGTCAGTCAAGTTATTGCCATACATGGCTGGCTGGGTAAGTGGAACAGAGGCTTTGATCCAAGTAAAGCATCTCTAGAATTATGGCTTTTAAAAAAGATGCTCAAGGGTGACAACTTGTCATCCGGCTGAAATATTTCCAGGAGGGTTCATTGAACTAGAATCAACCATTAAACGTTGCATATACCCTACAACAAGGTTGGCCCCCAAACACCATTCTGCTGCAGGACTATAATCGTAATAATAATGCCATACAACAAGAACCACCGAGCGAGCAGCGTGTGCTCTCTGTGTATTCATACACACGCCATACATGTGCATACATTACACATATTATAGTCATCCATTGCGTTACTATACAGAACGATGGAGGTTAATGACCCTGTGAACCAAAGTGACGCACATACTGGATCATTTTAAATGTTAAATGCTGTTATATGTGCTGGTTATGAAAGTAGCATTATATTGTTTGTCAGTTAGATATACAGACAAGGCTTGAGTATGTTAAACATACTAGTATGCACACATATTATGTATTTTAAGTTGTTAGCGGAAGGTCACCATCTTTAATTAAATCGAACGTAAGGTGCAACCGTACCACCTGCCTGTGGCAATGCAGGTAACGTGCTTAGCTCAACATTGCCAACAGGTAATCGCAGATTTACGGCATCATTCATCGCTAAGGATATCACAGGACTGGTGTCTTCCTGTCCTACAGCGTCATGCCGTGATATGAGTGCAACGCTCTTGACAGCGGCACTAAAACCCAATATACAAACCAAGAATACCCCCCCCCACACACACACACACATACCACACACACAAACACACACACACACACACCCCGCACACACACGTCCCCTCATGCCCCCAAGAAAAACAAAAATAAAGCAGAAAATGTCCCCCAAAATGAACAAAGCAAGCAACCACCCTTCAACATGCCACAACGAGTAATACTAATGCATGATGTTGTTGTTGCAGGTCTATAGGTTCTGTAATCAGCGGGGTTCCGTCCCTGAAGAAGCTTCAGGGTGCGAGCAATGACGACTGGGTGGACAGACTCAACCATGTGTGGACGGTGTTCCTGTTCGCGCTGTTTGCCATCGTGGTCAGTACTGGACAGTTTGTGGGAGACCCGATCCACTGCTGGTGTCCGGCGGAATTCACCGGCGCATACGTTGATTATGCAAAGTCCTACTGCTGGATCAAAAACACGTACTACATCCCCATGGAAACGCCAATACCCGTGGACCATGCCGAACGAGATTCAGAGGAACTCACGTACTACCAATGGGTGCCTCTGATTCTCCTGTTCCAGGCTTTCATGTTCAAGTTTCCTAATATCATGTGGAGGGTGTTCAATGGCGGCTCCGGCATCAATTTGGATAAAATCGTGCAGATGGCCGAACAAACGCAGATGGGATCGCCAGAGGATCGAGAAAAAACGATCGACCACATTTCGATGTACATGGACAGATGGTTGGAAACACACCGAGAATACCACTGGAACATCATAGTACGAGCCAAGCAGAAGATGGCTCGCTTCTGTTGTTTCTTCTGCAACAAGCGCGCGGGAACCTATCTGACGGCCTTCTACCTATTCATCAAGGTTCTGTACGCTGCCAACGTTATAGGTCAGTTCTTCATCCTCAATGGTTTCCTGGCAACGGATTACAACATGTACGGTTTCGAAATCATGGCAATGTTAACCAACGGAGTGCAATGGAAAGAGTCTCCTCGTTTCCCGAGGGTGACCCTCTGCGACTTCAAAATCCGTCAGCTACAGAACATTCAGACCTGGACGGTTCAATGCGTCCTACCCATTAACCTGTTCAACGAGAAGATCTTCATTTTCATCTGGTTTTGGTTGGTGCTAGTGGCCGCGCTGACGTGTGTAAACACAATCTCCTGGTTGTATCGAGTCATGTTCAAGAGGAATCGTCCTGCTTACATCAAGAAGTTCCTCAAGATCAGCAATGAGCTCCACACTGGCTTTGACAAGAAACTGTGCGCCAAATTCGCGGACCAGTACCTGCGCGACGACGGCGTGTTCGTCATTAGAGTTATCGCGAAAAACTCCACGGATTTGGTAGCAACTGATTTGGTCTTAAAACTTTGGAAGATATACAAGGCGAAAACTCTCCCTGCCAAATCCCTTGAAGATGAAGACATGGGCAATGAAAAAGAAACCCTAACATAATAAAGCTTCCAATAGAGACTACTATTAACTGTGTATGACATGCCTTAAAGTGGCCCAGTTCTGAATGACTCTTAACAACAGTGAAACATGTCCACCATGAAAATGGCATCGGCACTAAATCTCAATTCAAACTTCCATGCTCAGAATGGATGGTTTTGTGCAGGAAGACCAAACTGGAAAGGTTGAGTACTAACACACAAGGAGATCTGCAATGGAAATAATATTATGTTGTTGATACTGACTGGTTTATATAGCATTGTGTCATTCCACCATACCTACCGTATGGCATATTTCCACTTTTCGAATTTACCAATGAATCATCAAACTTCACAAAACACCAGGCACCCGTTTCACGACGGTGTCCTAACTAGTTAGGAGCTGCTAAACCACACCTAAAAGTTCTCACCTCGTAACAAGTGTTTCACGACGAAGTCACAAGTGAAACAGGGGTCAGGGGCCATATTCTCGAAACTTATTCTTAAGAATGTCTTAATCAGAAAAGATATCTATAACATTAATTGTCATAAGCAGAACACCAGTTAGGCAAATTCTTAGTACTTAGTTTAGTTTAAACATATTGTATTGACCAACATGTCATGGGATAGAGCAACAGATGAACGCTTACTGGATCCGCTCCCTAGTTAATACAAATGAAATAATTATATGTTGTTTTGTACAAATTAATAAATAGATGAATAAAGTTGGTAATTAACTTCTGAGGTGTATATAGTACTTACGAACTTCTTAGGGCTTAAAGGGGAAAGATCATACTTGCACGTATTTTTATTTTATTTTTTTATTTTTCTATATAATATTACAAGTTAGGAAAAAAATATTTAAAAAATATAAAAAAAGTATATAACGCTACATCGCCAATGTAAAACTAGAGTGTTTCCCCGTCTAAATATAGACTAGCCTATTATT
>JAULBO010085330.1:0-10945 GCA_032355325.1 Clypeosectus delectus | reverse complement strand
ATGTTAACGTCCAAGAGCAACTCGTTAAATTCGTTAAAGTTTTATGCTCGCTAACATTTTATGATTTACAGTATGTAGTTATCCAGTTTAACCAGTCAGTTGGGAGTGAATTATTGTTTATCGTCGCAGCGGGAATTTTTCACCCATAAGCGACAACCAGTTACGGTAGTTGGAGCCTTTTAAAAAAAGAAAAAAATTGCGAAAATATCAGAAAAACAGGTTGAAAATAAATTAATCAGATATATAAAAGAAATAAAGTTAATATTTGGAGGCATATTAATCGTCCTTATCTTGTTAATTTTCCATGAGAACTTTTCACTGCTGCATCGATAGGTGCACTATTTTCATCCAGCAATCTCCATTCACTGTCACTCTAAGTTCTGCACACAACACCAGTGACATATCAGCTTTATCACGCGGTCCGTTGATGAGGGAAAAAAACAGGTGTTAGTTACGTGCCTCGACAATACACACACGCCCTTATACTTGAGGGTGCAGGTCTGGGTGGTCCTCTCGAGTAAACCATCATCAAGAAAATCTCACACCCCATACACCTCCTCTTGGCAGAGTCTTTAACCTTCTCTCTGCTATAGGCAACCAGAGATGCCCTTTACAATAGTGCTTGCGAATAATCCATCAGGAAGAAGGTTAATTTAACTCTCTCCCTGCCATTGGCAACCAGAAATGCCCTTTTATTCGGCTGTCATGGATACTCCAGCAGTGAGAGGGTTAATTTAATAATGCTTGGTAGCGTTCGGATTCTGTTTAAACTTTTTGTTTTGTATCGTCTTAAATTTGGTTGGCGTGGACAAAATACTACTCCTTATCTAAGATGCTGTCAAAAAAGTTTGTCTACTTTACAATGGAGGTTGGGGGGGGCTGGAAAAAAAACCTGATGATTTATAAGAGCGTTGATACCACTACTGTTACCTATTGAGTACATTTTCAGGTTAAATATACAAGCTGTATAATGGCTAGATTTCACTTCGGACTTCTTCCGCGACAGGATCAAGGCACTTATAATTTCTCTGGAATTTTCTTGCCATTTTCGTAACCCTGCACTACTTCGATATATTACAGTTCCATGGTTTATTTCAGGTTGGAGACCAAGGATCAATATTCTCTTCGAGGTTAATATTCAATGCTTTGACATTCTATCAAAAGCTAGTCTTAAAACAGCATTATTGTTGTCATCGCACGCTTGAATGAATTCCTCGAGTGTGCTAGTACAGAGAGAAGAAGTCTCAAATTCCTGACCTATTCACAGAGTTGACATGGTAACCGATGTTGCGTGCAGTAATTCAATCAAGAACATGCACCACGCCACTAGGGGAAATGGGGGAAGAATATATTCAAAGGGACCCTTGGTTCGAGTAGTATTCTATGCATGTTTGTTCTACAGACATCAGTACTGACTGTCTCAGTAATGTCTTCACTCCCAACTCTATCAATGGGTACTTACCAGTAGTTATCTGCCCCTTGATACTAAAAATTGCAAAATTTACATTCAGACTCTTTGAAGTACCGCAGTTCGGTTATGGGTGTCTAGCGTTAACATTACATTATCACCATGATGGCGAGATGCTGCGTTGCATCAAACCGGTCCTAGGTAACGCGGCACTACGGCGAGTCCTATGCAAATCAAAGCTGCCGTGGGTGGTGCATACTATGCGGAAATGTCTCGGAAATGTTACGAGATAAACAGGGTATTTTCGGCAGAGGGTTTGAGAAACAGGTGTCAGAGCTGGGGGTGTTTTCAGTACTGGCTGTGTATTTATCGCGCTTTATTTCTTATCGAAGTGATGTATTTCATTCAGAGAAGCCGGAAGTTTTTTCACCGCTTTAATCTAGCATTCTAGTTCTTGTCAAAGAGCTCAATTATCGAGAGATGTTATGTAGAATTCCGAAGTTTAATGTAGCTGTTCTTAGTAAATTTTGACATTTTTCTTTCTTTACATTAAAACTGTGTTAACATCTTCATGTTCATCTGATATTGTCTTTGGGATTGTTTCATTGCATTTGTTTCTAAATTGATAAAACCAATTGGTTGTGAGGGAATGTCCGAGTGACTGGTTAATGTCACAGACAGTCCGAGTGACTGGTTAATGTCACAGACAGTCTGTCTGATGTATGTGGACAAGCTGCTTCGTCAACCGTATGGATTCGGCTCAATAATTTAAATCTGCATTAATCACCGCTAATGAGCAGAATGGACACCCACGACCTCCTTAAAATGACATTCAGGGTCAAATAGTATTCTTCAGCACACTGACGAGATAAATCACCGCGAAGGAGCGTGTAATTTCAACCCACGCGGGAGAATGATTTCGGAAATGTTTCTTTTGTTCGCCCAGCTGCCAAGGTCTTGCTGTGAACATTCTCCTGTTGCCCAAAATGACAATGATTCGAAATTTATATCCACGTAATGTTCCAAGTTTCAATTTTAACCTTCTACCTGCTGCAGGCAACTAGAGATGCGCTATACAATACAACAGTGATTGAAATTAATCCATCAGGGAAAAGGCTAACGATTAATGATACAATATACGACTTTTAATCGTAGGAAAAGTTTTCTTTCTCATGTTTATACAATTATAAATTTAAGTGATCAATAATAAAGATTTTTTTGAAAAATGGGAATTTATTTTTCTTTCTCATCTTATCTGTGTGGGTCACTATTTGAACATTCCTAATGTAATATTTTCCCATGTGTTTAGTATTGGACTGAGTTGGAATCGAACGAGTGTTATAGTATTCCCTAAACCCTATAGTGCTGTACGAGAAAGAAACAACCGAAGCGTATGTCGTTCCAGCGTGACATGACATCAGAAATCCGCGCATGTTGTTCTAACATTATTTATTCAACCCGCTCCACGAATTATCACTTGTCTGGTGGTGGATGCGATACAATATGCATGCACCCTGAGTTCATGTATGATACAACTGGATACCGAAGTCTTTATAAATCAATTACTGCGGGCCTACGGAAGACATGTCATTGCCAATGATACCGAGGACGAACCAGAGCAGGATATGCTAGGTGCTTATAGCAATAACACATTTTGAGACGCACGGGGTGAAATACATTTATTTATTTCTGCCGTGTATAAATCTATTTTAAGTGCAGAACTCAGCGACGGAATCTGAAGAGGTTGGAAACACACAGAGCTGGGTGCACATTTTATTGGAAGGTCTTCAAAGGAAGTCGATGAAGACAGACAGCTGTATATTTACCACAATCTAACCCAGACTAATATATTTGTCAGACTTAACAAGTTTATCCTGAGATAAATACATAATCGGACTCCTACAGGTGTATGTGTCTCACGCAGGCGGGGAGGGGGGGGGGGGAGGGGGGGAGAGGGTGATAGCTGGAGACGCCCGAGTAGCCAGTGGTCAGTTCATAGGCTCAGATTGTTGGAGGAACGAGCCATCTCACCTAGCCCATCTCCCCTAGCCCATATCCCCTAGCTTTCGTTAATCGGTTCTTCGTAGCGAGAATGCCGGTACGGATTTTAAGATGTGATCCGTGTGTACAATGTAATGTAAACTTAAAGTGACAAAAAAACACAATATTTATTTACAGGAGAAACTGAAAATGTCACACCATGAACTGGGATTAAATACTTTCCTTCCAAATATTGAAAATCGTCGTATTTCCAGCTATACTTGCTGGCGACATATTTGTTTATATTTCCATGATGCCACTGTGAGGAGTTTTGAGACTAGGGCCTGTCTACAGTCCTATTATGTTTAACTATTAGAGTGGAACTCATTCGAGGGCTGCCTACCGATTGTAAATGTAAATAATAGTTGTAGAGATCAGAGAAATGAGTTGGATTTATTGATTTCAGGTCATTTGGGAGGAAGACTATCCCTGTCGATTGTCTAATATCATCTCTACTTTTGTTTTGCGTATCCATGGAGATACTGAATCTGTTTTACATGGCAATGAGAACCTTCCAAATGGACTGCAGGGAGTCTTCACAGAGACAACAGGGCGGGCTAGAGTTGGTCTGTAGGTTACTGCCATTGGTTGGTGGGTCACAGCCGTGGTCATGTGTTCTGGTACTTCTGATCTTAGGTACATGTGTACTGAGACCAGTTTGGTCAAAATACATCAGTCTGGCAGCTACCTGTATGTGCTTGGCATAGACATGATTAATCACTACAGGTCGGTCCAATTATTTTTAGTTGGTCAGGTAATCAAGAGTAGGATATTGTATACCTTGTTTGTATTCTTGTGTGAAATAATTAATTTATCATCCAAACATAAAAAAGGTTTATTTTTTCTTTTGCTCTTTCTTTCTTTCTTTCTCTCTCACCCACCCTCCTTATTTCTCTCTCTCCATCTCTCTCTCGCTCTCTCTCTCCCACCGACCCACCCACCCTCTCTCCCACCCATCCCTTCACTCTCTCTATCTATCTCTCTCTCTTGCTTGCTCACTCACGCTCTCATCCACTCATGCACTCATTCACTCTCTCCCTCCCTCTCTTCCACCGACCCACCCACCCGCCCTCTCTCCCACCCCACTCACTCTCTCTTTCTCTCTCCCTCTCTCTCCCTCTCTCTCCCACCCACCCCATCACTCTCTGTCTGTCTCACTCGCTCTGTCTGTCTCTCTCTTTCTCTCTCTCTCTGTATCTCTGTCTCTCTCTCTTTCTCTCTCTTTCTCTCTCCCTTTCTCTCCCTCTCTCTCCCACCCACCCCATCACTCTCTGTCTGTCTCACTCTCGCTCTGTCTGTCTCTCTCTTTCTCTCTCTCTCTCTGTATCTCTGTCTCTGTCTCTCTTTCTCTCTTTCTCTCTCCCTCTCTCCCTCTCTCCCTCTCTCTCACCCACCCCATCACTCTCTGTCTCACTCTCGCTCTGTCTGTCTCTCTCTTTCTCTCTCTCTCTGTATCTCTGTCTCTCTCTTTCTTGCTCGCTAACTCTTACTCACTCACGCACTCATCCACACTCCCTCCCTCTCCTTCCCCCTCCCCTCTCCCTCCCCTTCTATCTCCTCATTCGCTCACTCACTCACTCACTCATCCACTCACTCACTCTCTCACTCTCCCTACCTCTCCCTACCCCTCCCCCCTTCCCCTCTTTGCCTACCTCACCTTACATAAATGTTCCTGTGCAAGATGTCACACCACTTGCATCCTCACAGCAGCTATTGTCTTTGAATTCTACTTCTATTTAAAGGTCAGCAGGCTGTTCTGGCCACTAAATAAGCTGTTAACATTTGCCTGGACAGTTGATTGAAGGAATAATGACAAATCTGCCTTGATGTTTATGATTGGCTGTAGGCCTGTCTGCGAGATAAATCGAGTGAGCGGAGGTGATGTCTCACCTACTGGAAGTGTCGGTCAGGAAACTAGTGCCTCTCAATGTACACCTGCCATTTGGTGTCTTACCCCGGCCATGTTGAAATAGTCAAACGTGAAGGGCTCTGTCTGCACCACTTTCTCCCCTTGATTGATACATCGTACGGCAGGTAGCAGCCAAAGTGTTAATGTAGGTGGAGTTAATTGATACTGAAGTCGCGTGCTGCCATTCTGTCAACACTTTCTGAGGAGATTAGCAATATTTTGAAGTTATTATTTTAGTATTTCTCCATCACGGCTCAGACAGTGGTGAAGTCATGAGGTGGTGAATGACTATTCCGCAAAAAATAGGTCTCAAGTGAAATTAATGTTTTCAGTAATTTTGATTAATTTAAATTTTATGAAGGAAATGACTTTCGTATTCATAATTATTGAGTGGGTTAATAAAAACGACAACAACAAAAACAACAAATTATTCAATAATCAGATCCAGAACATTAAACAATGGAAATATACCAACAAATGGATAAAGAAAGTAAATATCCGTGATCAACACGACTATGATGTTAGTGTTTTAGGAAGACAAAATTGGAAATCCACGCTGTTGACTATTTGAAATGTTTCTGCACAGTCCAATTGGAAATAGAATCACAGATTTGGATTCGGAATCGACACACAATTATTCTGTACTGTCCATGATGCCATTGCTTTGGAGCCGGAGGGGAGGGTAGCGATATATAGGTGGAGGCAATTAGCCATGGACATCAGTCAAGGTCTTGACCGTTTTACAGAAAGGGTGTCACAAGAATCTCGAGTATTATGACGTGTATTTTTTCAAACGTGCCAGCCTCAATTCACAAGATGCATGCTCAAACCGCTACATGTTATCACTACACATGATGGCAATGTAGGTATGATTATCTGGCCCCGAGGTTACTAAACTTTTTTTAGCACGATTCCACGTTTTGTTCACAAATCCCCATACAATATTTGAGTCTGAGCATGAAATCGTACTCTGAATCTTTTGTAATCTCAGGGCCTGTATAGCATTCTTCCCAATCTAGAGATCGATGTCCATTTATGTTCTTGATAATTCCTTATATTAATTTCTCTGTTCTTTTCTTTGCAGATTCTTCCAGACACATAGCCGTGTCAGATGGAGTTTTACAACAAGCACTTCATTTATTTCAAACTCATGATGAAATCACATTCTTAGCCACAGTGCGACAGGAGCTCGGGGACTCGGGGAGCATCTTTTCATTTTCCTCCGACATATACAGGTGAGTGAAGAATGCCGAAGTTTCGGGGTTCAAATCCCCCCAAACCCTCAACTGCTTCAATGTTGAGGAAATTTAGCTTTCCATTGCAATAGAGTGATGTCTGTACTGTCACAGTGCAGATGTCATCCTTGGGTACATCTGTACCAGCTGGTGCAGGCATGTTTACTGCAACATGCAGTACTATAGTTGTTTCAGGTTTCCTTATTTCAAGCCGTGATATGAGCAAAATGTTCTTCAAAGTGGCTGTAAACCTAGATTAAAAAACAAAAACGAATTGTTAAACTGTGATACGGAACACATTGATAGATGTCCTCGGCAAAGTCTTACAATACACCAATGCTTATCTGAAATGAAGGATATTGACGATATCTAAAGATGTAACAGGGTCGGTTTTTCACAGATCATGCCGATCTCGTGTCTCGGGTTGCCTGGATGTGAGCCCAACACTCTACCGACTTCGCCAAAGGGGTGACACCCCTCTGGCCGAGACCAGTAGGAGCACCTTATATCACACACAGCTACAAATATATTATGTGTATACAGGATAAAGTGATTATGATATCATAGGCATTGTTTCTTTATATCAAATTTATATGGCAATGTCATCAAACCTCAAAATACGGATACGAACACCGAGCTGTGACCTCATCACAGAATCTTTTCTCATCAACCATTACCATTTCTTTCTGTGAAGACGTATGTCTTTAACAAGGAAATCTGATGGTTACTGGGGCATTTATGTGTTTCCTGGGGGTTTGTGTGTACTGTCATCATGGACAAACCAAGATTGTTATGCCCTTACACACTGCCTATAGACGTTTTAAAAGTCTGCCACGAAAGTCTATCCTAAGGTATACACACACGTACGGCGTAGCATAATATTACTAGTGTCTGCAGTGCAATAACTATAGAAATAGGAATGCTGCTGAAATGTTCTCTCCCTGCTGGACGAATCGGAATCACATTTTTTGGGGGGCATCTCCGGTTGCTTCCAGTGGGGAAAGGGTTAAACAGGACACTTTGAGTACAAGTGAAATCGCTACGGTTATTCTGCTGAGCAAGGCTGAGCTGGAGCTGAGCTGAATGAAAGATGGAACCAGACATCTCCCCTATCTCCCCCTCGCCCAGTTACATTGGCAATTAGAACGCCTCCGTGGCGTAGTGGTTAGAGCGTTGGCCCGGAAGGTCGTGGGTTCAAATCCTCGGTTGCGTCATAGCAAATGACGGTAAAAGATAGTACTTGTTGTTCCCCTGCTTGGTGCTCAACATTAAAGGGGCAAAGCAAGGACTGGCCGGTTCAGAGTCAGTAGAATATGTCTGAGTGGAGTCTCCATGTTCTAACTGCGGATTGTCGCGTGTGTGTGAAATATTCTCACAGCGACGTTAAACAACAATTCATTCATTCTAACTGCGGAACGATATTCTAGTGAACTAGCAGTATAAATACCCAGACTAGCACAAGCAGTCATATGCACTTACACACATGCATACACGACATACAAGCCGTGATATGAGCACGTTTTTGAAAGCGGATTTAAACCCCAATTAACAACAATAACAACAATAACAACAACAACAACAACATTGGCAATTACTAGTAACCTCTGTCTTCACCAGTGCAATTGTACATGTAGTTCCGTACTCCTGAATGGAACAGTCTGTGAGTGATTATCTACATCTCAAGCACAAGTTTCAATTAAGACTTGTTCAACATCCGCTTGTAGCTATTTCCGCCTGTTAGTTTCAACGTCAATACGAAATAATGTGATTTGGTTTTACTTTGCGTATTCGTAGACAAACCACTGATTGTGTGTGTGTGAGTGTGACTGTGTGTGTGTGTGTGTGTGTGTGTGTGTGTGTGTGTGTGTGTGTGTGTGTTTGTGAATATCCAATCAATTTGAAGAAGATATTTAATTTATTTGTAAACCTGTATACTAGTAACCTCATTAACCACTATTTAAGATGTGATGTGTAAGCGTCTATTAAGTGAAAGGGTCACGTCTCACTTACATTAACTTCTTTGAGAAAATGTAGCATGACCTATAGTAAAATTAATTGAGCAAGAAGTACTAGTACTTGGTTTTCTCCTACTGCCTCCCTTGCTGTCTCTGTATCATCGTGTGACTATCTCTCTCTCTCACTCTCTCTCTCTCTCTCCCTCTCTCTTCTCTATCTCTCTCTTTATCTCTTTCTCTCCTCTCTCTCTCTCTCTCTCTCTCTCTCTCTCTCTCTCTCTCTCTCTCTCTCTCTCTCCACTCCCTCACGCCCTCTATATCTCTCCTCTCCCTTTATCTCTATTTACCTAGCTATATCTATCGCTCTATCTTGCATTTCTTTCAATTCCATTATGCCCTATTTGCTCAGGTCTTATTAATATCTCGATAATCTGCCCTTCTTCATTCGACCTGAAACGGAAATACTAGTACCGTACCTCTCAGACATCAGCTGCACACACCATCATCAATGCCATCTTGTAGAACATCAGTACTACAATAACACGGTACATTTACCTGCAGACTAAATAGGCCCCATCTGTGAATCCAGCCCCTAGTTCTTGCTTAGCTGTTGGCAGCGCGACGTTACCAAGAAACCAATCAATTTGTAGAACTACGCGTAAGTAATGCTTTTCGTAGAGATAATGACAAAACAGTGTCTGACCATTTGTTCCTCGTTAGACCCCGTGATTAATACATAAACGATGAATATGTTATTCGTTTGTAGCCTTTGTGTAGTCGGTATGAAAACTCATAAATGTTGGAGTATGATGATGTGTTACTCGGTGATTCCGACTGGTTCAAAGTGTTGTAGCTAGCGATTGAAACTGTTTGATGTCTAATGCAACTAATTAATACTGTAAATCATAATATTCCTGCGACAATAATTTAATGCAACACCTAGTTTTTAGACACAAACGCGAGAGAAATTATATCCGAACTATCTTGCCTTCATTCATGTTGTTTAAGCAGCTGCTCAGTAAAAGTGCATCAATTAAATGCGACAATAAGTAGATAGCATTTTTCGATTAATACTGTGCTCGCACAAAAACATACACTCAGGCATGCAACACACACACACACACACAAGCACACACACACACACACACACACACACACACACACACACACACACACACACAAATGTGCATACACAAGCACACACACAAGTACACACACACACACACACACACACAGAAGCTCACCCCACAGAACACAACCCCATCATAACCACACATCATAATACACATTCCCCATTCAGTACATAACATCCGGAGCAACATGTAATATTCTCCCAATCTCAATCGCTGCCATATTAATTACTTCCTGTACTTCACGGATCGGCAATATTTCAACTCTGAGTACAATCCAGTTACATCGTCTCTCAACGACAACAGCCACGGCAGATTGCACCTGCAGAATTACGAGGGAGATATGAACGAGTTTGTATCTGGCTGCACAGGAAGTCTTCACGAGTACTAGTACTTCTTCCGTGTCACGTAGGTTTTCCTCGTATCGGTGCGTCTGTCTCTTGACATGTGCGTCTGCCTCGTGACATGTGCGTCTGCCTAGAATTGCGTGCGTCTGCCTCGTGTCGCGTATTGTGTCTGCCTCGTGCGTCTACGGACAGTCGGTGTTGGAGGAACTGTGCACACCTGTGTGTACAGGTAGGTCAAGTGAGAGTTGAGGACATCCACGGTTACATGCTGGAAACAATGTCCGATGATTACCCAATAACCGTAGCCACACCTATTGTCAGCGTAGAAATGGGCAAACTCGATTAACTAATTATATTTGAGTAAAAAAAAATGTTAAAAAAATGTTATGGTATTGAAAAATACCATCCGGCCATGTTTTACTGTACATGCAGATAGTTGAAGACGTTTAACATCACTACCACCTCCGTGGCACAGTGGTTGGAGCGCCGGCCCGGAGAGTGGAAGGTCATGGGTTAAAGTCCTCGGCAGTATAATACCAAAAGACGTTAAAAGATGGTACTTGATGTTTCTCTGCTTGCCGTTCAGCATTAAAGGGGTAATGCAAGGACTTGTTGGCTCGGAGTCAGTATAATGTGTCTGAGTGGAGTAAACATGTTCTAACTGCGGAGTGATATTCCAGTGAACTAGCACTATATAAAGACTGGTGATATACCCAGACTGGCACACACTGTCATATACACATACACACACATGCATACACTGCATACAAGCCGTGATATGAGCACGTTCTTGAAAACGGCTTTAAACCCCAATTAACAACGTTTGACAAAATGATTGGTTTGACGTTTCAGATTCGTGGAGTTAACAACAACAACAACAACGTTTGACATAATGATTGGTTTGCCGTTTCAGATTCGTGG
>JAULBO010085219.1:0-10946 GCA_032355325.1 Clypeosectus delectus | reverse complement strand
TATAGTGCTAGTTCACTGGAATATCATGCCGCAGTTAACATGGATACTCCACTCACACATTAAACCGACTCCGAGCCAACCAGTCCCCCCCATTTTGTCAGCTTTTAAGACACACAAGGGGGTGTGGGGGACATTATGCTAACCCGGGTCCCCACGTACAAATGGTAGCTGCATGGCTTTCTATTCGCATTTTAACACTCCGATTCGCTCCAAAACGACAACTTAAACCGTGATAGTACATGTATGCCTTTTAACACTATTCTATCACCGAACCCCGTGTTTATTTGCGTATTAATTACTAGTATCCAAATTAGCGGTAAAATTCGTTTTGCATATATCATACACATTATTAAATTATGCCGACGTACTTCAGATATTAAATAATATTTATTTTTGTTCCAGGACGAAATCCACACTGAGGACGACAACACACAATTATTTATTTATTTAACAAGATCTGAACTTTATTTATTGATGCTAACGTAAATCCAAGTTGAAAGACGGGAAACACGAACTACAAAGGTACGAAAGAGCGGCGGTTCCTAAGGTGGTTACGAGTGCTTCGCAGAGATGCCCTGGTTCCCCGGGAAGAAGGGGCGATACAAATAAAATGTTAATAAAGCCAGCGACCTTCCAATGAATGTAATTCGATTTTCAGCATGTTAAGATATTTCTCGATAACTCAGTTTTACCCATTTACGCAACAACCATCTAGATCCGTCTATGTTCAATGTTGATCAGATTAGTTTTGTTTTCCAATTTCCCAGTGCTTGTATCTGCACTTTGAAGCGACTTTATAATATACCCAGTCCTACACAGAAAAGCGCAAGCTTCGACCATTTCCGACACTATCAAAAGATGTATACAACAGCATGTCCAAAATGAGGCATAAAGCCACTTACGATTAAAATGTTCCAGTATAAACGAGCCAATATACGGTATACAACACTCGACCGTTTTCAGACTTTGTCGACACTTGTCAGATACGAGGTATGTTTAAAATTGATATTTGAATTCTGGAATATATGGATGATATAAAATGTCTGTAAAACCACGGGAATGATAGTGTAGTATGTCGACAATATGTGTACATGTATTACCTTAGTCTGTCCAACTTCGCTCTTCAACGCATTTCAGTGGCTTGCCGAAGTTGGAATTGTAAGAGCAAGACGACGCACAATCAGGAATACATGTGTCTTTGTATCGAAAACCTAGAACGTTCCAACAAGGGTCGTGTATCGATTCTTTTCATTTTTTAAATGACTGCAGAAAATGTTTTAAACTGTGTGCAAGCCTCCATGATCCGACTACCGTTACAATGTTAAATGTAATGTAACTGTTTTGTGTCATATTAAAGGGTTCGAAGTTAAACGTACAACAGGATCCAATACTGTCCAAGAAATTCACAAAACGTTACTGCTGGTCATGTCAAACTCCATGGAATGGATAAACTGTAACTTTCTTAATCGTTGATGTTCACCTTTTAGGCACATTGATGACCTTCTACAAGTACCATGTTTACTTCAGAAGGAATCTGCAACACCTGTGGTGCGTTAATCTTCCAGAGTTCTCCCTGCTGTATAGGCAACCAGAGATGCCCTATACAACATTAATTACGATTATACATGATCCCGTAGGAGTTCTCATCCCGAGGGCAGTTGTACACTACAACTACTGTAAGGTCAACACTTTTGCTATAGTAGCACGAGCCCAGTTACAACTATTGTAGGGATACAAGTGTTTCGTGCAACGGGGGTCAGATGGGTGAACGACAATCAATGTTGTATAGGGCATATCTAGTTGTCTACAGCAAGGTTAAAGTAATGGAGTTCCAGTGCAGACATCTAATGAATGGGTGTCCACTATGTCAATGCAGGCCCTGAGTAGGCAAGTTCGAATCCAGATGTTTCATTCACTCTGTATTTCCACAGCATGTTAAGAGTTCCAGATTAACTAAATGCTTAGCAGTATGTGTCTTATCTTCAAACGAGTGTACCAGCATTGGACAAGGGCTGTGAAATTCAAGTCAGAATTTGTTTTGCACCCAGTTTGTTCAATAGCAATCATCCAGGACTGGACACCTCATCCAGGCCCCCGTTTCACGATGGTGTCCTAACTAGGGTCCTAGCTTAGGTCTTAAATGTTAGCTCCCAACTTTAGGAGGTCGTCGTGAAACGGGCCGGCAGTTTCAGATTCCTTTCGCAAATGAACCATTCAAATATTTCCTTCTTTTCAAACGTGTGTATTATCATCAACTTTACTATGTATGTGAATGTTATGTATATTAAAATCGATCTAGGCATCGTTACAAAAAGTGTGCTAATCATCGTTTCCTAGCTGCTATGGCTTCGAACACAATGCTTTATCAATTATATAACGTAATTGATTCTAATAAATTTTCAGAGATCAAGTTGATCAAGTGTTATTATACAGGGGAAATACGGTATGTAGATTCAATCCCCCTTAATGTTCACTGCTTAGACGCAGCTATCAATCTTTGACAGTATTATAAAGTATGTAGTCCTTGGTTCCCTTTCAGAATATTGAAATCATTGGGACCAACAGGTTATTCTAAAGATAACCCTATCATGACAGTTATCTATGCAATAAGTAGCAAGTTTCCTTCTTGATAAATGTTTCAATAATGTCATAATAAATCCACCTTCTATGCACCTTTGTTGTTTTTAAAATAACCAAGTTAAGATTCACTGCAAATAATTCCTGTACCAAATATTCTCATCAAGTTAAGAATCCTACAGTGTGATTTGTTCCAACAACCTGTGGCACCAACTTGTAGCATGAAATAGGACATGTTCTATTCCGTTCAGACAGGTTTTCGACTTGTAGTAGATGACTTGGAATAGTTACGATTCGTGGGTTCTCATTTAGTGATTCTACAAGTCGTTGCTACAAATCACACCATGAGAGTCGACCGTTAGCCATTAGTGTAAAAGTTCAACCTTCTGGAATTATGTTGCTTCTGTTAAACGGACAATTTGAGAACAGGTAGGCTGTATATATATTACTTGCAATACATCCCTATATTGTATAGAATCCTTGCATACACCTATTCAATTTCAATTGCAAACTAGACCGTTCTTTTTTCTCAAAGTACGCATTTAGTCAAAATGTTGCTCACTTGGTCATTCATCCTTCAGTTCACTCAACACATGAAATTTCGTGCTGCAAGATTAAAATGCAGACTGCTTAATAAGAGATCCTTTTTTTTTCAGTTGCTATAGCAAGAGGGGAAATATGTGCACCTACTTTTAGTCTGTATAGCAATTCATTTTCGGATACTGAGCTACATACACTATAATTAGCCTGGAAATGAAAAAGCTTGAACTTAACTTTTTCTTTGATCTGGATTGATAAACTACTTCTTCAAATATAACACAAATATTTAAAAATATTAAAACCCCAACAGTTGTAGATATTCTTAAAGTTTAAACCCTACATATTGGATATATAAATTTAGAAAAATATTGGATGACCGTCATCCCTAAATCGGACTTTGTTCAGCTCATTGGTCCAATGGTCCAAAGGAGAATCCCCTAACATAGCACCAACCTTAATGCCAAATACGACAAGCAATCCATTACACTTTAGTATTTATTTTGCACTCGGGTGTAGTACATAACATGTACACAAAAGGCAAAATCCTTGTTCATCCACATTATGAAAACATTAAGTCACAAATCATTACATTGCAAGATCATAATTCATAGGATTACTTTTATCATGAAAAAAACCATATGAAAATGTTCCATTCCATTGCACTTTCCAAAATATTGACGTGGTAGGTATGCACATACATGTGGAATGCAAGAAGTCCATTTCAACATAGTTAGAGATGAACAAGGATTTCATGTCAAACGGCCTTATGAAGTTTTATACAAAGCATATGGTAAAATACTAATCGGAGGAAACTGTGCAGAGAACAAAATTGAATATTAATAGTATACGCAATGCACACACAAACAATAGTATCCATTACTGACGGTAGTGCGTGAAGCCCTGTCCCAGCTGTACCCGAGCTGGCCCCCCCCGATCTCGAGGCCCACTACCAGAGGACTGATCCTGGGACAACAACCATCAACTACTCTAAGGGACCCAGCAGCACCAAGAATAGTCCAGAAACACCACAAACATAGCACTTGGAAACAAGTTCAAATTCAAACATGAAGAATGCCGATTAACTATCTAAAATGTAGTGAGTGTTGTGAAAGTATCGATGATTTGTGTAGTTAAACAGGAATTAAAGCCTCTCTCGTCGTTCTCAAAACTATCTGCAGGTCAGATTGCAATTCATTCAGAAACCCTTGGCTTGCTCTCATTTGACACATGACCTAGAAAAATATGCTCAATACTTTGGTTTACAGACAAGAAAATGCATTTGAAAATTAGATCACATTGCAGGGACATAGGAAGTCAGCATAAGTGAAGAAACGGTTATCATGAACTGCCATACATGCACCTTCCTGAGATCTCTCGCCGACATATTGAGAAAAAAAAGACTTACGTTGCATATCGTCAATGGCTCATCATCTATAGTCTACATATACACAGTAACGGTCAGTTTGAGTATTTCTCGCATGGTCATAAAATGTCACGTATCGAGACGGGATAAACATTCATTATTTGTTTTAAAAATCAAAGGCATAAAAAACATCAGGATATGTAAAAACCAGTTCAACAAAATGCTTGGAAAACTATCTAAAATCCACATTGGTAGCTTATGTAAGTTTAAACACTAAAATACTCAAAATAGTAAACGGATCAACATATTAATCTGTTCAAGTGTATGCATTTTTCAAATGGAATGATCCAAACAGTCGAGCAATGAAGGCATATCTTGGCACACGATTCATGATGAAATAGCAATCTATGCACTATATTCTAGCAATTTCAAAGGTTCATGGTATATATGCATGTTATCAATTTGTTTGCAAAAAAAAATCATACAATTTTGTTTTTAAAAAAAAGTGGAAATATATGCGCACATAATAAACAAGATTATAGTGAATGTTATTTCAATGGCAATAACGGAACATTTAGAAAATAGTATCAATGTTACCCTAGTATGCATGGGTGGCCGGGCACCATTCACCTCTCCACTGCGCGAGCGAGCAAGTTCTCAGATCAAGAACGAGTGGAATGCGGACCAGTTGTTCGAAGGCCTGGTAGCCCTAGCCGGACTATAAACTGGCCGGCCAGCTAGGAGAGCTCTCTCTATCTCTCACCGTGACCGACGAACGAATGGGAGACGATCCTGAATTACTCTAACAAATTTCAGATCAATGCATTATTAATATGGCAACATTATAAACATGCAAATCGGTGTCACCGAAGAACAAACAAGATATACATGAATTTTATATTTTAAACGATATATATATATATATATATATTCGTCAATAGTAATTTCAAACGAAGCCATTATTTCAAATGTACACTATCTATCAATGTGGACGGCTCAGAAACATTAATCGGTAGCAAAGTAAGTCAGTCTATAAAGCCACAATGTCTACCGGATCAATACGCATTTTTTCAATCAACATGTCAATAGCATACAAATATTATATCGAATAGGCATTTCATATTATTTTAATCATTGAGCAAAAAATAAAATTCTTCATAGTTGGCATGAAATCGTGGGTGGCGTTATTAAGTATTAGATCATGAATATATTGGTGAGAACATTTGCACTATCTTGGAATAAGTATCAACAAAATAAACAAAAACAAACCTAAACTATTGGTGTATATGAAATGAATGAATATTTTTATGGTCGCCGGTTTAGTATAATGACTTTTAAAGTATATCAGAAAAATAGACTTATCCATATAAACGAAGAGGTATGAATATGTCATCTCAATAGCATATCATAGACCACATAAATATCATATCGACCATGGAAGAAATTTTAACAACTTTTGCATATTGAAATGTATGGCAGTTATTCAACGTGATTAAAATATTTGGCAATTACTGGCAGACTTGGGAAAACAAATATGAACTGCATTTCAATGTGACTGGGGCTTCAAAGTTAATACTGGTTAAAAAGATTCAAATTCTTCAAATGCATAATTATGTCAAAGTGAAAGCATCAATTCCTACAATAGACATTCAGTATTGAAACATGAGCAACAGCCAAGGCATGAGACAAAAAGGTCAGTAACGATGTTCGATCATGTGTGGAGACGGTGGTCAGTTTCATTTCCCCACCTGGACTTTCCTACATGTGTGGAGACGGTGGTCAGTTTCATTTCCCCACCTGGACTTTCCTAGAGATATCTACATTGAAATTTTCCAGCAATGCAATCAACCATATACATGTCAATGTCAACATTTTCCTTACCTTCCGTGCAAGGCTGTGAAAGAAACTCGCAGTTTCTCATCGTCATTCAAGAAAGAATATATTTTACTGATTTCATGCATCAAAGAGAACAAGCATAACATTGCATACAATAACCATTTATTTATTCACGGATGATACGCCACCTAGCTGTTAAAGAACAATACTTTAGGCAGATCCTTCCTCGAGAAATCATACTATATACACAATTAAAAGACAAACCAAGATAAAATAATACTACTGACTGCAGGTAAAAGCGAGACAACAAGGTTATTCACAAATTAAGGCTATACAATGAAAATCCCATCAGATGTTTCAACATATAATTTACAAACTAACATGATTACACATAAAATATGAACACTTCCATCATAGTCGTAATAAATGGTATAATTTAATCGTGTATAATTTAATGTTGTGACTTTTTCTGTTTGCTGGAGAAATAAATTTTGTGCTGGAATGTTTCGTGATGCTATGCGTTATGAAAGGATGATGTGAGGTCAGTCGACTATAGTCTAGTATATAAGCGATCGATATGAAACAACACGACACATGTGTCAACATCGTAATAGAAACTAACTGAGGGCACATCAACAGGAGGCAATACAGCACATCAGTACAGCAACGTTGTCTGACCTCCCCGGATCCTGTGCAAAAAACAAAGGCAACCACATTCACATATATGCATGAATTATAACGACCGCAGCACCTACTTAGGATGAAATTCATCTTAGTCCGCGTAGTCACATGTAGCGACGACGGAGCAGTGTCCAGTCTATCCCGAGTCCATGTCTGGATCTGGTTGCCAACACATTTACACTGATGCAGAAATATCGGCGACAGCTTATCAGGGTTTTATAGGTATCTGTCCACCTACCTGCACATACTCACCTTCGGATCCAGCCAGCCAGAATTACAGACATGCATTTAGTGCTTTGTAAAAACAATGCCCAAAACTGTCTCTCCAGAACAACATACGCCACCCAAACGCTCATAAAACAAGTTTTCTTGCAAATACTAATTTTGTGCACATTTTTAAATGCATGCGAGTAGCTTGCTGTTGACTTGCTTCACACCGCCGCCTGAAAGAGTTGACAGTTAGTAAATGGGTGATTGTGACGGGGAGAGCTTACCTGGGTGTCGGTCCCGTCTCGCGCGACGGCGGCTGGGGGATGCCGCCATGTCTCTACTGCGGGGGTTGTTGTGCCCCCTGCTGGGCTGCGGCCTGCTGCATGATGAGGTTGGCCTGGTAGTGCATTCCCTGCTGTCGGTAGTACTCCGCCCACGCAGAACTGTAGTCCGCCTGGCCCGTCTGTGGGTTGATTGCTGGAAAAAGTGTAATTATATACGTTTCACCCAGTTGTCGAAATACCGACTGTCAAGAAGACAGAATTCAAAAGCACATGGAAACCGCCACATAAAATGAAATTCTATTTACTGAATTTATTTAATGCCTGGGAATATTTCACCCATATTTTTACTGAATTTGACACATTAAAATAAATTGGAGAGTTATCCTACACTCGCTGGGCTGAGGGAAGCTCTGGCCCGAGGGTGGTGTGGGTTGCTGCTGCGGTGTCGGTTGCTGCGGTGGCTGCTGTCCCTGTGGCTGCTGTCCCTGTGGCTGCTGTCCCTGTTGCTGCTGGCTGTACTGCCCATACTGCCCATACTGAGCGTAATATTGAGCATAGTAATTTGCCCAAGCCACAGCATTGGCATCCTGAGCCTGCTTGTCACCTGGCAACCAACCACGACAGTATCAGACCCAATTCTACCATTAACAATAGTACATGCACCGAGTAGGGGGGCAGGGGTTGAATACGATGGTACATGCGATAAAGATTGGAATTCTTATTTCATACGGTTTACATGATGAAGACGTGTCATTCAGTATAGATAGACCAAAGCAAGGAATGTTGTTGAAGTTCCAAAGTTCCACTTACCATCATTCTGAGATGGAGATTGACCATAAGCATTCCAGCCTTGTCCATAAGCATTTGCTGGTGGTTGCCTGGAAATAAGAATTTGCATAATGAGCACAAACATTGTAGACATTAAATAGAGAGATCTGCATGGGACATTGAACTGATAACTCATCTTACTATCTACTTGACTATACAGAAATTGCAGCATTTATAGTGTGTCGTCAATAGAATATCTATTAGTCTTCTGGTAAGACAGCCAGGGACTGAACCACTTAATTTTCTTACTCTACAAACAATGATCTAACCATTACCTCACGGATGCGTCAAGTTATAAAAGTAAAAATAGACCAAATAAATAAAATAATGATCTCGTCCCATCTCAATACGAATTGTAAGGAAATGTTATTCAATTCCAAGTACTCACCCGCCTGGTTGACCGTACTGCCCATACTGGTCGAAGCCTGGCCCTCCCTGCGAGCCTGGACCTGGTGGACCTTGTGGTCCAGGACCCTGTGGACCTGGTCCGCCTGGACCTCCTGGTCCCATTGGGCCCCCCGGACCTCCTGGGCCAGGACCCTGCATTAAAGAGACAAGGGCATGTTATGTATTTTATATTGGTTTTAAAGCTGCTTGCAAGATTCTTACACTTATGCGCATGTACGTATGCCTGCTCATACTAGTCTGGATTTCCACCAGTTTTATAGTGCTAGCTCATGGGAACATCACGTCACAGTTTGAACCCCCTTTTAATGCCGAGTGCCAAGCAGGTGAATAACAAGTGCCAACATTTGGTGCGACCCCCTGACCTGCTCTCAGTGCATACGCTCTAAACATTATGCTATGGCAGCAGTTTAACAGTGCATAGTACATATATTATAGAGAGCACATATTTCTACTTGAACGTTATGCATGATCCATGACCATGTGCACAAGCATATTTTCTTTCCAACAAAATGGCCCTAACGATGGCGATCATGTAAAAAGGTCTACTATCAAACTCCGCTCATTGAGAGTCGAAACCCTCGAGTGGCGTTAGCGAATCCTTCTGTTAATATCGCACAATTCCGACGCTCATTGCTCCACATAAAGAGCAACAAGTTCTAATGATGTGCAACCACCGGCCATACTAAAAAAGAGTTCGCGGACAGTCCAAACTTACATCCGACTGTAGTCCAGCCTTCTCACAGATGAGTGAGATAGCATGCTGTATCTGCTGTGGGTTGCCACGCACGTTAAACACCTTCTCGTTCGGGTTTGGAGGGGGGTTTCGGTCCAGTTCCACATGGGCACCGGACTGCCGATTGATTTCTCTAATTGTTTCTCCACCTGTGAACAGTTCCAGAAAAATAGCACTGAGACAACTTCGCCTTGTATGAAAGACACGCCGAAATAGCATAACATGCGAAAACGTTCGGAACTATTACAAATTTAAATCTTGCCACTGTCGGCGAAAGTGAATTGTTGCTTTAACATCAATCGCTGTTGGATCTTTCACCCATATGTGACGATCTGGACAAGGTAACCAGAACAATACATCACAGAAAAAATAACAACGCACCTTTGCCGATAACTAAGCCACACTTGTCTGCAGGAACGGCATAAGTTGTTCCGTCGGGGAATCCCCCATCAAATCCTCCTCGTCCCATACCCCCACGTCCTGGACCCGAGGGCGGAAAGCCTCCACGTCCGCCGCCTCTACCACCACCACCGCCGCGACCTCCTCCACCGCGGCCCATGCCACCAAAACCACCACCGCCTCCGCCGCCGCCACCACGACCCATACCGGGCCCAAATTGCTGGAAACAAAAGGTTACATTCATCATTCACTGTATGATGTTTCATATGCAATGCCAGATTATATAACTATTAAGAATATTTTATAAGTGAGTTGGTCAACACCCGTTAATATTCTCGTATCCTCTCAGGACCCCAGAGCGCTCTAATAACGATCAACGAGGTATTTCTCCAGTCTTTATAGTGCTATTTCACTGGAATATTATACCGACTCAGATCCTACCAGTCCTTGCTTTACCCCTTTATTGCCGAGCGCCAAGCAGGTGAATAACAAATACCATCTTTTAACGTCTTTTGATAAGACGCTGCCGGGGATTAGAACCCACGAACTACTGCTGGCCGGGCCAAAGCTCCAACCACTACACCATGCAGGCGGTTTCTTAGTGGATATGCGAGCATAGTGCAAGGGCACAAAATTCTCTACAACCTGTCCCTTCACATTAATCCTCTTCATAGTCTAGCAGCTGGATTATTCATACCCACTTTTTAGAGAGCATATCCGGTCGACTACAGCAGTGATAGTTACATTTATGCCAAGAATATCCTAGTATTTATGGAATACTCACATTGGCATTATCTAGAAGCTCGTGAATCATAGCAACTGCTTGTTGAATTTTGTCCGGAGGACCCGATATTGAACACACACGGTCAGGTGTTTGACCATCATCTGAAGATAACAAAATAAACATCAATGCCAAGAATACATAATGCTTTGGCGAGCACAATACATAGTGCTTATCCAAAACCAGGACATGGACGATATCTAAAGACAGGAGGGTAATAATCTCTTTATCATGCAATGTCAATCGACGATCACGAAATTAAGTTTTTATAGTGGAGAATGTTTGCGGCAAAGGAATGAAATTTAG
>JAULBO010084997.1:0-10947 GCA_032355325.1 Clypeosectus delectus | reverse complement strand
GCTACGTAGCTATAATTCATTTAAAATATGAAAATATTAAAAACCAGTGGGATATGTGGACAATGTAGCTGGTTACCCCATATACTTGTGTAAGACACATCAATTGTACCTACTTTCAGGTAAAAATACGTTAGACAATGAAATATGTAAACAAAGCCGCCCCCCACTCCACACACGCCACCCCCACCCACACCAAACTCCACCCACCCCAACTTCCACCCACCCCCACACACCCATACCCCTCTCATGTACGTTCCTTGCGTCTTTAAATTGATAATATTTAATTAAAATTGTTTTAGTTAGAATTCAAAACACGATTCTCATCTCGTAGTCCACTCAACAGATGGCCCCAGTGTTACAACGTCTGTGATGGGTCACGCGCTGTCAGTCAGCCCTCCGGCAAACTATCGCAATAAACGGGAGCTGTTCTACAATACTGCAATTTGCCGTGAGCGTAAGGTTGAGTAATTTGCTTCATGATAAAAATAATGTAATACGCTTTGCTGTATTGCAGGAGTCGTAAAGTACGACCTTTGTAATAGTGGACAGTCGCCCACATTATATATAGGCACATACAATGTCATTACTAGTATGTACTAGTTCTAGTATAGGCACTATACATAGGACTGAGGTTAGAATACGGTGTGTGTGTGTGTGTGTGTGTGCGTGTGCGTGTGCGTGCGTGTTGGTGTGCACGTGTGTGTGTGTGTGTGTGTGTGAGAGAGAGCGATCGATCGAGAGGAGAGAGTGAGAGAGAGAGAGTGAGAGAGAGAGAGAGAGTGAGAGAGAGAGAGAGAGTGAGAGAGAGAGAGAGAGTGAGAGACTGTGTGTGTATGTGTTTCTTCCAAGTATTGATATAACGTTTCTGTTCACAGTTTAAATGCAGGTAAACTACGAGTTTCCGTGTATGTTATAAGTGGTAAGATAATCTGCCTGAAAATAGAATTACAACATTACATCTTCCTTAATAGACATTTGGCAATGGAAAACATTATAGAACACATTTACTAGTATGTTACATTCTATAATGCATACTATAGGTAACGAGGACTGTCTGAATTAAAACCGTGTCTTGTCTTGTATAGTGGTATCGTAATCTGTTCAGAAATCGTAAACATTTCAATATACATTAGTATCCGCTCAGTTATCAGTGTGACGATTTATATTACAACATCCTTATTGAAATTATGAATTTTATATAATGGTAGTCATACGGTACACTTACTCCAGAATGTTGCATACTACAATACATATTATAATATAATAATAATAATAATAATACATGTACACTGTACTAATGATAATGATAATAATAATAATAATAACAACAACAACAACAACAACAACAACAACAACACTACATGTAACAACAACAACAAAAGAAAGAATAAGAAGAATACACATGTACTATGTTATAGTGGACATTGTGAAAGCCCACAAAACGCCGTCTTAAAGTAGATCAATTTTGATGACGAAAATATCATTGCTTTCATTATGGTAAGTTAAATACAAATAATGGTTGTCGGCAGTGATAACATACTAGTAATATTATTAATGAAACATATTCAAATGCGAAATTTCCAAACACATGTAGACTATCTTTCTTCAGAATAACAACTATTTCCGTTGTTTCCAAATTCAAACGACGAGAACTTTACATGAAACTTTATGTCATGGCTGAATGTTCAGCGGGTATGGGGCATTGTTCCCGATAGTATTACACCAACGCTTGCTAGTATCTCCCAGTCTGAACAAAGACCCGTTTAACTGCGCCAGACGACACGTCCCCCTTAACACGTCTTCATAAGATGCACCGCGAAGAGGCAACATTCGGGGTTAAATTCTAGAATTCAGTGTGAAGAAACTCGACAGGTCCGCTACACCCAAATCCGACCTCGACATGTTTTGCTTTATCTAACGGTTTCTCGGTACCCATGGGTCCCGCGTCTGATCCCGGAATGACAACGGGGGGAACGCGCGGAGCCTAAATACGCGTCCGCCGTAACAGTTGATGGCATCTCTAGGTGGCTCTTAAGGGGTAGTGTTTCTATGTTGACTCTTCCCCCCGTGCAAAGGGGCGTTTCGAGTTAACAAAGTAGAGTATCGGTTTCAACTCCACTCGAGCCCCATCAACGATAATCATAGAGTAAACGTCATATTTTTTATTTTTTTTGCTGCGTGGACTTGATGTTAATGATATCCCTGTTCATGACAGTCCAACGCCATATGCCATACTACCGAGCTCTGTGATGAATTTGAAATCGCAATCCCCTTCCAATTCACATTTTCTATATGCTTTCCCCCCCCTAGGTTTCGAATCCCTGGTGATAATGTTTAAATGACCATATTTGCATATTTCTTAAAGCAGTTGTGAAATAATATTTTGCTAAAACTAGTTCTACTGCTTGTACACGATGGATTGATTCATCGATTCAACCAAACGTTCAATGAATGAACACGAATACAAACGAGGAAATAACTTTACAAAACTTCGTATTACCTATCACACAAGAAGGGTTTACAAGTAATGAATCTAAATAATGGTTACAAAAAAAATCCGAAAAAAAGAAATCCGATTTCTTTCTCTCTCATAATTTAACATTATATTGTCTTTTTCTAGTATGACTAAAAGTCAATTGTCGTCATTGTACGCGTGTACGTCTGTTACCAGAGTTTGGTTTAGAGTTACACACATACTAAAAAGGCACTTAACTTCGTGATATTTTAGGACATTCGTCGTAACCGTAGAAACAATGTCATGATATAATTGTTTGAGCAACATTTGTAGTTTCAATTACCAAAACGGCAATAACATTTCCCCGATCGTTTTTGCGTTGAACAGTAATTCTTGCCTTCGTATTTATCCAAGAACGATGTTTGGTAGTTACAGCAAAGATATCTGTTATGTTGTCCACACATAACGACTTATTCTCGATATTATTGGCCGTCATTATTGAAGAAATTCTAAACTCGGTGGTCATAAACATTCACAGACTCCACGCAACAAACAAGTGACATTATCCGACTGTTCCTTTAAGCTTTGTGTCCCTGTCGTCGCGACTTCTGTTGTAAAGATATCATATTTTTACGATACATTCTTCAATTACTACAGCAAGGAATTTGGTTAGATCGCAATTAATATTTCAAGTAGCAGCTTTTATTCCTTTAACTCGAGACGAAGATTTATTCTCTTTTCGCTTAAACATTGTCGGACATTCCAAGACAATTAAATATGTCGTCAGAATTTGATGTGTTGATAATAAAACATTGGACACATGTCTACCACACCTTCCACATTTCGATCATTCTGTACATTTCGATCATTCTGAACATTTCGATCATTCTGAACATTTCGATAATTCTGAACATTTCGATCATTCTGAATACTATAGACTTTGAAATTCATAATGCTGCATACTCATTTCCAATAGTATTAATAATGAACTGATAATACTAGTATATTATGTTTGAAGCATTTTTGTTAGATCTAAATAAGTTTATTAAATCAAACTAAATACTAGTAGGCCTACTTGCTAATACCGGTAATATATAACAACATCTACATATTTCATGCCTTTAGTATTTTAAATAATGATTATAAGTATATTATTTTGCTGTTTGGCTTCATGGCTCAATACTGTGACCACAATTCGAATGTCTTCATGGCTATAACATGTACTAGTTTATCACCAATACTGGGCCCTGTTGCACAGAATATTGTAGAACAATTGTAGCCTACAATTATTGTAAGCTGAACACGTTCTATTGTAGCCGGAGCCCAGTTACAACAATTGTAGGGCTACACTAGTTCTGAGAAACAAGGCCCTGGTTTCGACATGAGATTACGCTTGTAGAAGATCAAGGGATACCTACTACGCTATCTCGCTTTCAACTCTGACTTACTAGTATATCATTGCGATGTCATCACTTACCCACTGTGACGTCATATAATTGCGATGATGTTACAGTAGAAATTCACAGTAGATCTAGCTTCTTCATTCAAATTTGCAGTGAAATGTTTATGAGGTTCACTTTTTCTTTTAAAATGATTAAGAATGATATTGGGTGATACATACTATTAAAATCTCAGCCTCTTGTCTTTTGATATCAAACATATCAACTAGTGTGATATATTTTATATCATCTGACACTTGAGTGAGATACTCTATAATATTATACCAGAGCAGTGTTTATGAAGGCTATGACTTGGGTAGTACATGGATATCAATACTGTGACCACAATTCGAATAATTATTTCATTTGTACTAACTATAGGGAGCGGATCCAGTAAGCGTTCAGCTTTTTTCCTATCCCATGACATTTTGGTCAATAAAATATGTTTAAACTAAACAATTCGAATCTCTCAGAACGTATGCAAAATTAATACAGATGTCACCTTACTTATTAATCATGCCTCACGTAATTAAACACACATAACAATACCCGCCACATGCCACCAGGGACGACTGAAGACATTGGACCTACATGTATTTCAAATTTTAAAACAAATGTTAATATTTTGGTTCTACGATAGTAAATTAATGCAAACTATCGAGACCAAATCAATAAGTATATTCATGATCACTGGGACTTATTGTTCGGCAAGCAAAATATATAAGTAAGTACTCATAAGTACGATTCCACTTTAGAAGCGAATAATAGTTCAGAAACCTAATTGAATTCCGACTAAAACCCTGGTTCCCTGGGACAGAATCCTACGTTGATCCTACATGGAACCAGTGTTGCAGTCCCAGACATCAGGGAGTGAAATTGAAGAATACATCGGTTGTTTGCCTTCTCTGCGTGGAGAGGGCATCAAGGGAGGTCAGCGGTTTGAGACTGGCTGAGTGTGGGGAGGATTGAGGGAGATCTCTTCCCCCACCAACTAGCGAACAGCCCACATCCACGTTCTGTATTGACTTACTCCGGCCTAACCGGGACTTGGACAAACGTTAGGGCACGTATACGATGCCAGATACCCAGGTCTGGTTTCAAAGAGCGAGACGGCTATCAACCAAACGCACGTTCTACGAGCGAGCTCCGCACGCTCTCTGGACGAGGTATCACCTTAATTGGCGACGCCGCATTTGGTGGAGGCGCTAATTTAATTTAGTCCGATGCTGGGATGTTCCTCCCGCAGTTCGGCACCATCTCGACCCAGATCATAATTGAATTAGTCTCCAAATCTCCAGTTTAATTCGGTTAATGTTGAGCAGCAGCCGATAGCCAAATTGTCGTCTGCCTCAAAGTTTGGCCGCCATTTTCCTGCTTGACTAACTTTTTCTCACCACCGGAAGTGTTCGGGAAATAAATTGACTGGTATTATTCAATTTTGGCCACCAGAAGCGATTTCTCTGCGGATTAAAGGTACTAAAATGGTATGAGGTGCCTTTTGTTTCTGACATCCAAGCCGGCGAAGCGATGAGCAACATTACAGGCACATAGGCTCGTCCGTATCCTTTGCTTGTGATCAAATTGATGTTGGCAGATACAGAGTGGCTCTTAAATGTCAATTCCCATTTCATAAATCGTCTGTTTGTTCCTGGTCTTTTGGCATTAAACGGCATTCAGTATGGATTTCAATGTGAATCGCAAACACAACCATGACGTTGTATGAATCCCAATGGACAAGCGTTCAACCCTATATGGCATTATGAGCAATACACATGTTCTAGTACGCCTCAATATAAATACAGATCGTACAACATAATAAAACAGATGTGGACATTTTGACACAATATATATTTTATAAAAACATATTTTTGTTTGGTATTTATGGATCAACTTGTGTTCGCACGTGCGTGTCATTACGAAGTATGATTATAAAAGGGGACCGAGATACGGAAAGAAATAACAATAGGGGTATTCCATTAGTGAACTAGTACTCAATGACGTGACGTTATATTAGGCAAGATATACACACGTTTAAAATACTAGGAAACCGAAGAGTGGACGATGTGACGCTTATATTATTACATTGTCAAAAACGACAACTCTGAATTTATCATTGTAAACTATTTACGTTGACATGCAACTAATTTGTTGTTCTTTTTGTGTGTTCCAGCTGCCATTCCTAAATGCGCTGGTTGCGGTGAACAGATTCTAGATAGATTCATACTCAAAGTGCTCGACCGATCCTGGCATTCAAAGTGCTTAAAGTGTGCAGACTGTCAGGCGCAACTATCCGATAAATGTTTTTCAAAAGGAGATAAAGTTTACTGCAAGGACGACTTTTTCAAGTGAGTATAAAGAAAACCCATATGACATTGATTCGGTGTGCTCTTAAATTCATGTATATAAAAGTGTGTAAAGTTTAAAGAAATAGTTTTAAAGTTTATTTAGTTTATGGAAAGTCCTTCTAGACGAGTTATTTCGTCTAACATGATATACTTTAAGTATTTATCCTGATCTAGAGATATGGCTCTATGACACGCTAACGTGGAAACCGGTACACTCGTTCTTTCAACAACACGAATGGGGACTATAACGTGATCGAACAATATTCCGTGGAATCCCAAGAGATTTAGGCCTAGTCCATTCAACATCTGTATAGTTGGGGATTCTTCACGAAAATCTGATCTCGTCACGTTTTGGTCTCGCGCGATCTCGCCGAGACTGCCCGGAACACGTTCGACAAACACAGAGAATAAAACCAGTAAGCCAAATGTGATGTTCAGGGAACACCATGTCAGTTTCATTTGCTTCAAACCATCTGCACAGGCATAACGTAATCGTGAGGTCTTGTAACTAGACCGAGAACTATTTCTTCCTGCGGATGAACACGACGTATTACTCCTCCGGTAAAATAGAATACACATATTGTCGTGGTATACTTTGCATCACATCAATCTATATACAGTGTATCTATAACAGCATTTATAACCGCACATTTATACTGCTGAAATACGCATTAATAACAGTAATGGGTTGTAACTATATCCGTATATATTTATTGCACAGACAGAATGCAAGCTCGTAAAATAACACGTCCTGGAAATAATCGAATTACAGTGAATATGGTTATCAATGTCCACGTGCATGTAAACTAACGGAACGCTTTCACTCGATTCTATAATGGTGTATGGATCAGTCAGTGAGTTGGACACAAACACCATCAAGTGCTCACACATTAAAATTACAATTAAAATAATATGCTCTTAAAAAAGTAGTCTTGTCCTCGGTTTGCTCATCGGGATAACGATTTGTGCTTACACACTATTTGTAGCCAGTTACACCCATTACCGTAGCTAGTCTAAAGTATTACCATAATGGTAATTATTATAGATCAAATCTCTTATCTGAATGCCATTTATTGAAAAAGAAAAAAAAATTGACATACACATATATAGGTTCAAACATTGGAAAAGGCATTCTCACAGTTTCACAGCTGTGTTTTATTTTTAGTAACACGTCGTAAGATTCAAGACATAAAACTGCCAGAAGACCGTTTCGCGACGCCTTATCGTGCACCAAACACGCCGCCAATGTCCCGGATGTACACGGTCGATGGTATCTTACCACGGCGGCGTTGTCGTAGTCTGTATAAGGAGATTACAGGGCTAATTCCCTTCCAAGTGGAGATAACCGTGACATGTTCTTGACAAGCTGGCTTCCACGTCAGACTCGCATTCTGCATTCAAAAGAGTAACGCTCCGTACATTTTTAAAACGTCCAGAAAGACACTACTGTATATTGCACTACAACCATGAACAACACGAATAGATCAATGATAAGATTTGTTTTTAAATGTTTGATTTGTCTTCGGCTTGTTAATAACAAAAACACCCCATTAAATTAATGTAATAATTTAATCAAATTCCTAAATAAGAGATCGATAATTACTATCTGTACTGCATATAATTGTTTTGTGGATCTTACTTCAATGATATAGAGCGTAATCGTACGCTATGACACTAACGTGTGGCAATGGTCGTATAATGTTATTACTAGTATTTAAAAATTAAAATCCTATTAAAGGTCTTCTTCTTTTTTTTTAAATCACGAAAGCACAGTTGTAGCTTAACAACAGACGGAAGGAAAACAAAAATCGGCTCTAGATTAGATTGAAGTTAACAAATAAATATTACTTTAATAATACATTTCCACATTGGTCCCTAATGCTCCCTTAGAACTAAAATCCATCGCACCGTTACTAAATAATTGACAGGGAACTAATTGGTAGGAAACGTATAGCCATTAAACAACCTTCTCTGTTGCAGAAAATATAAATTTAAGTGTAAAGTAACAATACCTGTATGAATAATTAAATCTATAATGTGGGCGCCCGAAGTTAAAGTGGCCCGGCTTAAAAGCGTTGGTCAATGATAGAAACAGGACTCGGCGACATATCTAACGCCGCTAGACACGCCCATACACAGACTAATGGACGCGTTGAATTTGTTTGTCAAATATTTATGGAATCTATAAATCTTTCCAACGGTGTAAATCATAGGCACTGTTATAAATTATTGTTTAGAATAGCAGTAAATAACAGCTTGGGAAGTTCGATCCCGAAATTGTAGGCCTACCTATGAAGCTGTCTGTTGAATGATAATGTAAATATATATATAGCACTGTAGTTGTACGTAAATAACTTGCAATTTCAGTTTAATATTTCTGTTACATCTACACTAGATAACCGTTTGTTTTCTTGATAGGGCTTCAGTTATTAACTGCCTGAACATGTCGGCATAGTGGCCTACGAAACGTCACAGAATACATATAATGTTGTATAGTTATAATGTACATAGACATTTATTTCATTTAAATATTTTCTTGCTATGAATCTTTTTTTTATTTATGACATATTTTATTACACGCCTGGACTATGCCCCACATATGATACAGACTATTACCATTCTACATTTTCATATGAAAACATCAATAATTATTGTAATATTATCAACACTAATATGTATATCTTTGTTGTCATCCTCAGGGTATAAGTTCGACTTATAAGTAATAACTTGCATCTATGTTTAGCCTGTTGGATTAATTCGTTGGAAAACTTCTATGGCATTACGTATGACATAATTTATGAATTGTTATCTATTTTTAAGCATTACATTTTATATATGAACATCTGTCAAAATGTATTGCCTCGACATTTTTAGAAAGATATAATTAAGAATGAAGACAGACACGAATTAAACAAACAACATGAGGTTCACTCAAGAGAGAATGCTCGCTAAAAAAATACTGCCATGAAATATGTACGCTGTAACCAAGGCTTGGAATCCCAAGTGAATTGATTACATTTCGCAGACACGAGACTGTACGGTATAGGATAGTATGTTAGTTCACCCAAGCACTTGTGCAGCTTCGACCAAATCTCGCGAGAATTCTGTAATAAAACAAATAAAACAAACCAAGTATGATTGAACCCGACTTTGACATTTACTGAATATTTTATACATTTGATCCATTGCGGGTTACAGAACGCGAGACCAAGATCGATAAGCAGATTTTTACCTGTGTTGCTGATTATTCGTCGGCGGGCCTTTGATGTGCACGAAAGTGTACAGGTGTGATGGCGTTATCTCGCTCTCCATGAGTCCGTACATCCCGCTGTGTTATTAAGTGTTTGATACGAGAGCTGGGAAATCAAGTAGTATTTGAAATATGTTATAGGTACTTAGAGCACTCTCCTTGAAATCAACACGAGTGGAGTTGATATTTACACCACTACCTGCGAAGTACACCAGTAGTTGAAATGCAGTGCTGATTAGATATTGATGGATATGTACACATGTAAATGTAATTCTAACATGACTTGTTTGAATAACCATGTTTTATTGGCTGAAATACGTCACGTGCACAAATTCAGTTTCCGACAATTTCCGGCAATCACTAATTAGGAGTGCAATAGGTAGTAGTGATGTTGGAATGGGGAGAAAGGCAAAGTATTAATACTGTCAGTACTGAGGTCCTGGACATCTATTCTCGAAGCTTTCTTAACTAAGAAAATTCTTAGTCAGAAAAGGTCTCTTTAAACAATTGTCATAAGCAGAACACCAGTTAGGCAAATTCTTAGTACTTACGAACTTCTTAGGGCTTAAGAAGTTTCGAGAACACGGCTCCTGCTGTTTGGAATTTAGAGGTCAATCGTGAATACATACCTTCTAAATTTTGAAGTGTACTCCTCAAGCTACGCGTTTAAAATTCTAAATAGTAGACCATTATCTACTAAATGAATAGCAAATACTATAGTATGTAATGAGATTGCTTTGTAAATTGTTGTTATTATGTTCAAAGTTATTATAATGCATATATATTATTTGGACATGTACGTTTGGTTTAAACATATTTTATTCAAATAAATTGAATGAGGATTGGTAATCAAGCTGTAAAGCTTATTTTTATACCGCTCCTCGACAAATAATACAAATAATGCATAATACAGTGTCTTAATCAAGGTAACATTGAGATAGAAGTAAAGAATATTTTGGTACATGCATGCATTTCCATTATGTTTTCGGTACCACCTTTCAGAAATGTGTCAGTAACACATTAAAGACATATTATCGCAGATTAAACATGTACGTTTGGTTTGAGCAATGTCTCAGAATCTCCTACATATTGTCGCTAAATGGGTTTGGTTTAAACCTATATTACTGTATTCAATTAGTAATGGTGATGGACAGGTTACAATTATTACAACTTAAATGAAAACCGCTCCAAGAGAATGGAAAGACAAGAGGGGAGAGATGACAGAAAGATTAAGTATGAGAGATGCATGTAATTGTAATTGTAAACATGTACATAATCGTATTAAGCAAATAGGTGTGTTAGTTTAAAGGCATACTATCACGGATTAAGTTGTCGTTTTGGAGCCAATTGGAGTTTAAAATGCAAAGTACATGCACATAGTATACATATAATCACTTTTGTACGTCCAAATATCGTTTCACGGCTGTAGGACAGGTAAGATTTCATTGCCGTTAATTT
>JAULBO010084886.1:0-10950 GCA_032355325.1 Clypeosectus delectus | reverse complement strand
TAGGAGTATTTCGTTGAGAACAGGGTCTGTACACAGACTAATATCCAAGGTACACTCGCCTCAAACGAGTGATTTTACGAATGCTTTTGGATTGCATCCAAAGAAGGAAAACAAATTACTAACGGGAGATAACTCCTGTTAGTCCGACAGTAATGTCATGCATGCAATTTTTGACTTGAGTAACAATTTTCTACTGTATTTTATAATTGACAATGTTGTCATTTCATTGGGAATTTTATTATTTAATGTTTACCTTTTTCACATTCAAGTTGCATATTGGGTTGCCTGAGAGTCATTTTCCATTCGCTAATTCCACTTGCCCTAGGCATACCATTTTCCATACCTGAAGATAACCTTTTTTTCTCTCACAACATTCAGATGCCAAAGTGATCCAGCACTTGAAGGGGCTAGGGCCGTCTGCCATCGACCTGGAGATCCGCTCACTGTCGCCCTCTGGTGGCGGAAATACCGAGGTCATGCTGGCCTTCATGAAGGTCATAGGTCACATGTTGGAATCAAATTCTGACTTTGAGATAGTGCAAGCCTACCTGGGTCTGTTCTTAAAGGTACATCTCATGAAATACCGGTAGATTACTGCTTTCTGAAGACTGATTCTATAACATTGCAATGCAATAATGTTAGCCTTCTTTCCAACGCAACCAATCCAGATTTCCAAAGTACAGCCATGTTAATTTGCGCATATTTCCGCAGGAATGTTGTAATAATTTATACATGTGTCATTTTGCATTAGAGAGATAATACATTTCTGTTTAATTTCATGATGTACAGATAACAATAGTGCAACTTAATTGCACGATAAATGTCTTTCGTCAGTGTAGAACTACGAACCAGGGTTTACTTCCATTGAGCTCTCATAGCAGTATCACTACTAGTGTTGTAACTCCATGTGTGTGTATAATATAAGACCATGACTGCTGTAGTGCTATGAGATCTAACCTGTGTATATATATACGCCAATGTCTGCTACGAAGTAAGCCCGAAACAAAGGACTATAAATGAATAAAAAGATAATTCTGCAGACTTCCAGCAATACTTTAAAAACTAAGACACTAACCGAACCTTCTCCTGCAGCTGAACGTGGATCTGATCGCGGAGAATCCTGAACTAGTGGCAGAAGTCGGACTCCTGGCGTCGACTCACGCCCATTCCTGGCGGACCCTTGAGGATCTGTTCACGCAGTCGCTGTGCCTCGCCACCTACCTCCGCTCGGCCACCTTGTAGCAGAGAGCCGGCAATAAACCCTGTATATACAGTACTCGTTCCAGGACTGCATGCTTGCAGACATTGTGGACATTTATTGAACTCCAACTCCAGATTGTCAGATTTGCTGCTAGGACGGTTTATTGTAAAGATATACCATGTACATGAATACACCATTACAACATGATTATATTTTATTCCATGATATACCGGTACCTGTGCAGGTTCTAATGAATCGGATATTCAGGGTTTAGGGGAAAATACCATTATTTTTATGTGGGGGAAAAGCCAAATGGTGAATATTTGAAAATAGCAAATTACTAATCTAAAGTTTTCGCAATTAATAATTGCTATGGCTTGTTTTGTTTTTCACAATGATGTGCGCGTGAACTCCAGCAGGTACTTCCTGTTTTTATGCCACCCCATGTACTACTTCCGGAAATGTCTTGAAATACGAGCGAGGAACCAGACGTCAATCCAGGGTGGTTGGACGTCTTCAGAATTGCTGCACCAGAGCCACCCGACTGGAAGTTCAACCGTAACCAGAATTGTGGAATTGAAACATATTTCATTTCAATTTAACCAGTCTGAAATAGCCATTACTGATGATTAGAATATCGACGTAATTGGACTTTGAAATGGTAATTATACTGCAAATAATGTGTACGCATTTTAATGTGACATCAACGATCAAGGTAAGGGACAACAGATGGAAGGTTTGATAGTGTGTCCATATACTGTAACAGCATGCCCGATAAGATTAGGGATGTTATGTAGGCTAGTTGTGCCAAGTGTCGTGTATTGCAGTTGTAAGATATACCGGTAAATATCTATCGAAATGCTCTATAGTATATATTAAATACGTATATGATTCATTCCTTGATCCATACCCTCTGCCGGGTCTCTGAGATTTCCACGGATTGAGTTGTCACGGCCGGCCGGCTTTCACACGTACACAAGAAGTATATATTTCCGGTTATCACGATATTTGAGCTGAATGACGAACTGCAAAATAAGGGTATGCTCACTGTCCAGAAACCGCCTGGTTATCGTTATACATCCTCGGATATCGAAATACCTTGTTATCTACCGGAAGCCACATGTATGTACAGGCGCACTACAACACAATCTTGCATCTACGTATATGTCTTAAGAATAATGTTGCGGCTAAATTCTTATTTTTCCTCGACTGTCTTTAAGATATCATCAATATCTTGCATTTGGGATAAGCATTGTATTATGCGAGCCTTTGGCAAACACCCCAAAACCATGATATGGACGATATGAAGACAAAAGGGTAATATTCCCTTTATCATGCAATGTCAATCTTCTACTATCATGAAATTAAGTTTTATTGGAACAAACTTTCAGCGGAATGTCTGCGGCAGAATGAATAAAATTGAGCATAGCTGTCAGTCAAATGTGACGTCTCGAGTCCACGGACTAGGCTAGTAGATCCGAGTTGGCCATGCCCAGCCGATAAACTCTGAAGGGTATCAAAAATATCTGGAGGCTTTATTATGCCGAGATCTTGGCTCATTGCATGATACTATTACTAGTATTCTATCCAAACTGTTCGCAGTTTTATACATGGGATAAGTCACGTACTGGTATATTATTTTCGACAGAAAACTACATGTATTCTCCCAACCTGTCACGTACTGGTATTTTATTTTCGACAGACAATACTGAACTATACGTCTCCTATATCTGCGCTATGTACATCGTAAATACTTCTGCAAGCCATGCAGTTTAATCTGATGCGAGATTACTTGGGCAATAAATGTGATATGATTGCCGTTTGTAACGGTGGGACTATCTGTAATCGGTACTGGCCACACATACTGATAAGCATAATACGTCTATTAGCACTTTACCGCGGTGTCAGATCGGCCAGGCGTTGCCCGTGCCATGATAGCCAGAAACATAACCACGTGCGTCACGATTCCACGGACACGTGGTTTGGGCGAATGTAAAATATACGATTACCATTTTATTTTTATGGCGGCGACAGATTAAACTCAATGAAATTATGAAGCAATGATGGGGAACATGTGTAGGCAGCACGTACTGTGCATGCAGTACTTTCTTTGGTCGAGGTGTTAGAATATGTAAATACGTGTAATTAAAAAGATAGAGATTATTATCCGGGATAAGCATTGTATCCTGCGATCTCGCCTGTGCTTGTCCCCATACCAGGATATGGACGATATCTAAAGACAGAAGGGTAATAATCTCTGTATCATGCAATGTCAATGTCAATGTTAATCTACTATCTTGAAATTAAGTTCTATTGCGGCAGAATGAATGAAATTGAGCATAGCTGACGATGCTAGTATAGACCCGATCGAGTTAGCCACGCCCAATGGATAAACTTATGGATATCGAAAATATCTGTAGGTTTTATTATGCCGAGTTCTTGACTCATTTCATGATATATATGAGAGAGGGGGGGGGGGGGGTGAGATAGAGAGAGAGGCAGATAGGAACATCTGGTTGCTATGCTATCATACTGTACATGTATGTTCTATATATTGTTGTCTACTGTATATGTACAGTATAGCATGAATGTTAGACTATCAATAGTCTCAGAGGATGAAAGTAAATTATTTTTACTAAATTCTACTGATGGGTATAATATATATATATATGAAAGGAGCCTCTGAAAATCTTTAACCTCAGAACTAGATTTGCTTTTGTCCATGGGAGAGATTTGGAATAGGAGTATTTCGTTGAGAACAGGGTCTGTACACAGACTACATGATTGTGTGCTTAGATGAATATGGACAGGAATCGGAGATCTATTCCAGACTGGTTTCCGAACTCTCTACATATGCATACAGGCCTAGTGCATGAATAGAACCCACAGGTGGTAAAACCACTGCGCAACAAGGTGACGACGTCCCTCGGTGGTTCCGGAAGTCGGGGATTGGACTCGAGTCAGAGGTCGTGTCTCACACGTGACTAAGCCCTATTTGTCGAGAATTGTAACTTGAAATAACTTGTAATTCTTTGTGAAGTTGCACAACCTCCGAGCCTCTGCACACAAGGCTGTGTTTATTACTAATGTCTACACACATACCAAGGTGCCGTCCATCGTGTACCGTCCCGCGTTAGAATTTAGCTGTAACCCGACGGTTGCCTCACCAGATTAATGGCATCCGACAAACACCGATACACGTCGTGGTATTTGACTCGCGAGGGACAGATATTGACAAGGCGACTTTACGAATAACTCTTCGAAGCTTTCCATTTGTAATTGCACGTGGGCAAATATGTGTGTGTGTGAGTGTGTGTGTGTGTGTGTGTGTACGTGTATGTGTGTGTGCGTGTGTATGTGTAAACGTACACGTGTGTGTGTGTGTGTAGGCATAATGTATATAGGGTATATACTAGTATATAGGACATTTATCTTAATTTATACTTGCTCAACATTTCATTTACAATAGCATTACAATTGAATATACGTGTAACCAGATATTCATACTGTCGTGCGAATGTATTTAATTATACTCTATGGGAGAGAGTTTGGACGCCTACTTTTCACACCGTGGCGTATTGAGAGTCAGGTGTATTGCCATCCCGCTGTGGGATCAATTAGCGAAACATAATTCTCATCCAGGACCAGTAAAAAGTGCATTGCGTAAAATCCATGTTTTACAATCTGGTCGGATACAGCATGAGTTGAGTGCATTCCTTTCGTGATTAAAGTACACGACGCGCAAGGCCTCGGGGTATTTTTCATCCAGGCATAACCTGGGTGGGTTATACATACACACATTTATATATATATATATATATATATATAAATGTATAGATATATATATAAACACATACATACACACAGACTAGTATATATATATTTTTTGAAGAGTACTAGATCGTGTGTAAAAGAAACTTTAATAGCCAATGATATTGAATACCATCACCTGTCGAGGCGAAAATTAAATTTGCAAGATCCATCTTCTTGCCACGATGACAGACATCGGCGACAAAAACAAACTGCACGAGTCTTCAAATCCATCTCATTTTACAAATAAAAAAATACATAAAGGAGGGGAACTTTTATTTCATGAAATAGACTATAATTGCTTAACTATAATAACTTAAAAAATAACACAGGCTGTTGATGATCTATTGTGCAGTTGATTCACAATATGCATGACTGTTGGAATCCTATATAGTATGGTAGGCGTCTTCACATTTCTAGACAACTAAATATCCCCATTATAAACACTGCGCGTTGCCTTATAAATAACTAACAACAAAGACTACAAATTGGCGATTGTACCGTCCAACGTTAAGCCTATAATGGCGGTTTGAGATTGTCTGTCTGAAGTATGACCTAGGTCATTGAAATTTCGTTAATGTTTTCACCTCTGACCGTATCACGTTACCCGCCCGTCATCAAAGTCAAGTTCCTGGTTGCAGTAATTGTTAATTAGCTGCAGTTGTCATGTCTCTCAAATAAAAACCTCTCGCAGAAAAGTTTGGTAAACACATTAATACTCCCCCCACCACCACCCCCACCGTCCCCCACTCCCCCAATCACCCTAACCCCACTCCCGACTCCCACTTCTCAACCTTCTCCCAAAGAAAATAAAACCATGGTTTAAAAAAAAATACGGTCCTGCAAAGTCATTTCAGGAATAAAATAACACTCGATTTTCTGTTTAAACACGATCTCGACTGTACATCATTACCACAGTTGTAACTGTTGGCTCCTTAAATCAACTCGGCGTTAACCCGCGTTGTTATCCTTGTATAGACAGTAACCACCCAGCATAAAAAGGAGAGTCTTCATTTGCTCCTTTGTGTAAGCTAATTGGGATGTTCTCCAAAGAGCACACATCCATACACGCAAGTTTTAACAACTGTAGCCTGTACTACAAATACAAATAAATAAAAAAAATAAAAAATGCAGTTGGTTTTAGTCATAGTTGCAATTGGTGTGGTGGTAACAATTGTTACTTTTATGGAAGATTCGTCGTTTCGTTGCGTAAACGTAATAGACTTTTGATGCATCGTTGCGTCACATAATGAATGGGGTATGTGCAGTTACTTCAAAGAATAAACGATAAATGTGTCGGTTTAAAAAAAAATAAATTAACACGTTTTTTTTAAACGCATTCATCGCAATTTGCGACCTTTCGAATACATCTCTTTGGGCTGGTAAGGGTTAAACTTTCACGGAGCTGCGCATTTAAAGGTCTTAACAATAGGACAAGACAAGACCGAAACCAGTTTAACCGTCACCGAACTGAGCCAATGGATATTGACAAACAAATGGGTATTTCATTGCACGGAGTTCCGCGGCGTTGTATACAGTCCTTACGACGAGGTGAACCCGTGACGGCGGGTCTCGGACAAAAGACGTCGACTGCACCCGAAGACCTCTGCCAGAGAAAAGAACGCTTCGCTCAGCTTATCAGCTCATGTCCGGGAATGTTTAGACCAACTTTTATGGCTCGAATACAGGAACAACTACCTGACATAAATACAAAAATGTTTTTAATATTAATGGACAAGAATGCTTTTAATTGTCTTACTAGTATGTGGCTGGGCGATGCATATACTAGTATTATTATGTAAGCCGTGTCACTGACACTGTGGGTAGAGACATCTACCACTATATGCATTGCATACACGTACAGCAGTCTGTGCATCTATATTGAAAGTATTCTTTACGTTAAAACTTTACGAAATAAAATACAAATACTAGTATATTTTAATTAAACTTTTAGAATACTACGTTATATTATGTTTGTTAGTTCCATGCAATTTCACGGAACGTTCCCGAACAAATTGGCATCGCAATGCTTAGGCCGAGATACTCTATGCCTTCAATAATGGATTAATTCAGTATCAATAGATATGAAGACAGAGCTTCTCGGTCTACGCTATGCCTTGAATAGGTTCTCCTTTCAATATCACTTAACGTCATATTATAATACGTGGCACATGAAACGCGTGCAATGAGTGGAGGAGACAACAGCTGCTGCACACGCTGTGGACAAATCCATTGCAGTTGCTGGCTGCACCCTCGACGTGGATGTCGCCGAAGAAGAGAACACTCCGAGGGCGCGGTGCCACAGACGCTGCAAACCGCGGCTTAATTATACCTGCCATCCGTGACCTGCTATGACAGCCTGCTCAGATAGCGGAGGTCGGGTATTGTTCACGGGTAGATATGCCGCATTCCTGGACCGGTGACATCCGAAGCTTTGGAATCTTGAGGGAGGGAGTGAAGCAGAGACTGACCAGAGAGATGTCCTCAGGGCACGTTTTCGTTGCCATCTAGGACGACTTCCGGCCACCGGGTTCAAGTACGCGAGAGACAGTTTGCTCGGTTCGCACGTTGCGTTGCAACTGTTGCATGCATACTAAGACGGAAGGTGTTTTCTCTGAGATATCGCGAGCGCATAACATAATTATTACACAGACATGCAATAAACCACACCTGTTTTTATGACATTGATATTGATGATTAATTGTATTTTTCCACACAGAAAAAAAATGGTATTATGAACATTGCGCTTAATGGCATACTATCACGGCTTTGTTTACATATGTCATGGTCTAACGTGTTGTTACCTCAAAGTTTGTACATTTGATGTGTCTACACAAGTATACTGGGTAACCGGCCACATGTTCCACATATTCCTCTGGTTTTTAATATTTTCATATTTTAAATGATTATTGCTACTAAACTATAATGATCTTGTCTTTGGAACATCGTGCATCGTTATTATGACGGGTTTTAGTGATTAGAGTTAACCCCCTTAGAACATTAGACTACAGAAAATTGATACATGTTATACGTAATAATAACGATTATTCGGGCTTTATCGGAAATTAACTGCAATGGAATCTTACCTATCCTACAGCCGTGAAACGATATTTGGAAGTACAAAAGTATGCTATGTGCATGTACTTTGCATTTTAAATTCCCAATTCGCTCCAAAACGACAACTTAATCTGTGATATTATGCCTTTAAGTAAGAAACTACGGTTCCGTTGTAAGTCATATTCCGAGAGTTGCAGGTGGAGCATGGTTCCAAACATTCTAAAGATATCAGATGTATTCTGTTGCCTGTTCTTGGCCACGAAGAACCCCGGGGACAAGAGGCCTCATATTGTGTTTGTAGTCCTCAAGGGGTAATTATGTTTAAGGGAACAAGTTCAGAAGCATAAGCAACGCAGAAATGCATTCTCCCTGTCAAGTCAAGTAGAACCTATTATCTCCGCGCTTAAACCATTCACATAGTGTTTGCCGTTTAACTATAGCCGATATCCGAGTTGGCCCACTAGAGTCATGCATGGGAAGTCATACTAAACTAATGGGCGAGTGGGGGGTGGGGGAGAGGGTGATGTTTTCACTCGATTGAATAAGAAGAACAGGGAGAGTATTTGAACAGTTTCACAAGCCCGCATATGGGATCAAGGAGAGGAACATGCTGCACGCGGGACTAAAGAAAGACGGAACGAGCTACCTCATTGTCTTAACGCAGGCAGAGTTCATTTACAGAATCAAACCCAGGAAATGGGAGACGGAGCACCATGGCTTTACCAATATCTGGAACATGGGTGAGTGAGTTATAATTGTGTCGTCAACCAGGGTGTCGTGGTCTGCTTTCTTTATTTGTCCGGTCGAAGACGTCACACGGAGTGAGCGCCGACTGATTACAATATCAATGTTAACCGGAGTGAGTTATTGCCACGGATGGCATGACATTGTGAAGAAGTTGTCCGTATAGAAATGGCGGCCATAATATTCATATTTATACGTTAGTATAGAGGCATGCTTGCTGTAAAACATTCAATGTTGGTTTACAAGATATGGTTATCACTCAGTGTTCGTCATACAGTGATACTGCAATAAGGAATGTTTCCACTCGAAGGAAGGTATATACACAGTAACAGTTGTAAAGGTACAAGTCAAGCGTGACGCGGAGTTATCTATACATCATGTACATAAATCTATATTGATGTATACATGTAGTATACTGCATTATGAATACCATTCAGTAGTAAGTCGGTCCATTATTTATAGCAACCACGGATCGTTTTATTTCCCACTTCCGGTTGCTATTGTGGTTATATTATATTGACGAGACTGCGAATATGAATACAGGACTATTTAGATTCGTGAATATTGGAATGTTGTCGACGTGGTTGTTGGTGGTTAAATGATTTAGGGTTTTGTACATATGCGAATACCTAACGCCCTAAACCCCCAAAACAGGCATATTGATACATAAATAAAACCGGTTTCACTCTTTGTTTTTTTTATTCGTATTCACTGCATGGTCGTGCTCCAGTAGGTTGATCGGTTGGTCCGTAAAACCAGCAATTAGTATGACCAGCATTTGTGTTGTGACCAACAGTTGATCGATAATCAACGAATATATATCCAACACTTATTAACAAACATTGAAACATGACCAACCATGTCAGATTACACCCTTACCGCCATGATAAAACTAGATACGTGTTCTCTGAATTAATGATACAACACGGAATCTAAGTTAGTTACATGTAGCTATAGTTATTTGTGCTAAGAAAGCCGTGATATGAGCACGTTCTTGAAAGCGGCTTTAAACCCCAATTAACAATAACAACAAAGCTAAATATCCATCTAAATAATTCCGGAACGTACTAGGATAAGGTTTCCGCCATAAAATTATCGTCCTTCCTGGTACCCATTCAGAACCCATAATTGGGCATCTAGACTACACTTCGTTTATTTAAATGACATCACCCATCATAATTACGCTAATACATTACTGGGGCCGTATTCTCGAAACTTCTTAACTTTCTTAGTCAGAAAATATCTATTTAAAATGGACACTAGCAGAAAACCAGTTAGGCAAGTTCTTAGTACTTACGAACTTGTTAGGACTTAAGAAGTTTCGAGAATACCGTCCCTGGAACACAAACCAGTTTCTTCTGTAACGGGTGTCGTGATTTTAAAGCAGGATCAGATATTGGTTACTTGGTGCTAATTTCCCCATGTACAAACGTCCAGTGTGTGCACTATAGCCAGGACATACCACAGGTGCAAAGAATGACCTGAAGAAAAAAACACAGTGAACATAAATCACATAGCTATTGTCGCAGAATAACACATCCGGGCTCTACGACGGCATCACTGCTTGTGCCTTTCAAATGTTCAACAAATAACCGAATGTATCCGAGTGTGGTTTATTCATGAGAGTAGCTCTCCGCCATAGACCGCGAACCAGCGTGCAGTTTGATAAATCATTATTAATATATTGCTGATGGTAATGTGGCCATTTTGCTGCTATAGGTTGTCTGATTTATGTGTCACTGTCTGTGTTTGAACGTGTCACTCTCAATGTTGTGACACCTCTTCTCTTCTGGCTGTGCTGTGCTAACGAGACTCCTTGTATTCATTCGCATAGTTAGTTTTTGTAAATTGCAACATTAGGTTATATTATGGTCGCTTTCACTTCTTGACTGTCGTAGGTTGAATTTCAAACGTTGATTTAATTTATGTTTAGAAAACGATTTGGCTTTTTTTTAGAAAATACATTGTGTATACAGACATAGCCGAGAGGAAGGTTAGGTTTTCCGTGTGGTTAATAATATGTGTGTAATGACATGCGAAATACAAAGACATGCATACTAGTAAAGGTGGACTCACACGGGTCGATCGGTCGCACGACGAGCTTCTATCGATCGGTTGTACAATAAGTCGTAAGTAGG
>JAULBO010084442.1:0-10962 GCA_032355325.1 Clypeosectus delectus | reverse complement strand
TGTGTGTGTGTGTGTGTGTGTGTGTGTGTGTGTGTGTGTGTGTGTGTGTGTATCTCTCTCTCTCTCTCTCTCTCTCTGTGTGTGTGTGTGTGTGTGTGTGTGTGTGTGTGTGTCTCCCACCCTCTCTCTCCCGTAGTTCTTCTAAAAAAACAGTCAACATTTGAAAATCGACCAGACACGTGTAGGCCTATAGCATGCAGTAACGATCGGAAGAGTTGTTTGGTATTTGTCTCGTTGTGTAAAGATAGTATTTGACTACACCCGGCGATTTCTGTGAAGAAAATCTTCCCTCTCTCTCTCCATTCTATCTATATATCTCTCTATCTATCTCTCCCTCTGGCTCTCCACAACCCCCCCTCTCTCTCTCTCTCTCTCTCTCTCTCCCTCTCTCTCTCTCTCTCCCTCGATCTCACTCCAGTTCGGTATTTGTCTTCTTGTGTAAAGATGGTATTTGACTACACCCGTCGCTTTCTCTGTAGAACATTCCTGTCATAAACTGTAAAGTGTTGTAAATATAAACGTATCGATCAGACAGAAACCATGTTTATCTATTAAGTTGCTACGAAATATATGGTGGTTGCGTTTCTGCCAAACAAAAATTTAATTATTATACATGTACGAGCGCGAATCTAGACAATATTGTGTGCCAATTCTTTTCTAATTACAGTCTCCTGGCCTGGAAGGTCAAATAAAATCGGTGGGGGGAATTAAAAATTGAAACGAGTAGAAACCTTCCATTATGTTTTATCGAGTTGTTTGCCCTTGCTGCGAACAGCTTGTTTGACCACGTATGTGTCAACTTTACAAACTGGGGTTAATTAGTAACTAAATACTGTAGATGTTAGATTAGGATATTCAAGGTCTTTGTTTGATTCGATTCGACCTTGAATTTAATTTCGAACAGAACAGAATAATTATATACAGTACGTTTACAGTCGTTTTCAGCGGGTGAAGACATAATATTATATACATATATATATAGGGTCAAATGAAAAATAAAAACTTGAAATGAAAAAAATAAAATAAAATAAAAACTTGAAATGAAAAAAATAAAATAAAATAAAAAATTGTATTATTGATTTGCACATCTCTGAAGTAACATACTTTATCCAAAATATGCGACGATTCTAGCGATTTGATTGATTGGAATATAAGTTACCAGCGTGATTTCCGGGGTGTACGGGTTTTTACAAGCTGAAATTTCTCGTATGCCCAGAGACCGAAAGTCGAGGGGTGTACGAGAGAGCGATTCCAGTCAGCTGTTGTGTAGTCATGATGTCATAAACCATTGTTCAACCTTTACGTCACAATTGGTGAGTATGGAATGAGAACCTAAAGTATGTCACAATAATATGTAGTCAGAACTTTTACCAGCGGCCAAACAGGGGTGTACGACTTTTTCCAGGACACCTCTCAACCAATGAAATCGCTAGAATCGTCGCATATTTTGGATAAAAAGTCGTACACCCCGGATTGGCCGCTGGTAAAAGTTGACCACATTATTATGATTGTGACAACTTTCCTCATTCCATACTAACCAATTGTGACGTAATAGTTGAACAATGGTTTATGGGGTTAAGAATTTATTAAAACAAAATCATGGCCTGCTTCAAGTGCCTGTGCATGAATGACCTGCGGACTGCAATAGGATAGAAGTTAATGTCAGCCTTGTACATCCGGCAAAATAGTTCTAGATTTGATCATGTCCTCCTTGGAGTCCGTCCTGTCACTGATGGGTTCCCGTGCGTTGAACCCGTTCCGGATTGTCCACCTGGAAGCCGGCCGACTTCCGGTTCCGCGCTGCGCACTGGTACCACTACTCACAGTGATTGTCGTTCGTGGACTGCTCTGGAAGTGCTCCGTTTGAGTGTTGAATACTGGGATGTTCATCCGGGTACTTGGTCGTCGACTTCCGGGTCGACTGTTTCGATCCGCTTCGCTGAGTGACTCGCCGAAGACGCTCTTCCGTCTGAAAACTGCACACGTAATATCTCGATTTAACCCTCACGGAAACGCTATAATTATATACACACGTACATCAGTGCATTTATTTTAATGGTAGGCTACATGTGCCGACCATAAAATCTAACTCCAATCGCAAGATGATCTATTTGAGATAACCACAATATAATCCACATGAGATACCCGCAAGGTGAACTATGTGAGATCACCGCACAGTCTGTGTACAGACCAAGTATACCCGTCTCCACGGAGAAAATATACCTGCCCCAGAAACCTGAACGAGATTTGAACCTGTCAGAATGTCGTACAACTAAGGTGTATTAATCTTAGAACGTATAATAGTTGAAGTCCGGGTGTCGGAAGTAAATAGAATCTGAGAGATTCTCACTCCGAACTCTGAGCACGTTAATCTAAATCAAACTACGACCTTTATAGAATCGATGACATGACATACAGAAACGTCGCCATTGTCACGCGAGATGGTCGTCAACTCTCAATTGTATATTGGCGGTCACTTTTAGGCAAACGGTTCTATTTGAACGTCATTGACCCCGGTGCTTTGGTTAACACCAAGGTGTCATTTGTGGAACCATTGCTATCGAGTTTTGACGCAGTCAATGTAGACACACTAACGTCGTACCGTAGTGAATCTCGAAACTAGAATCTCGAAAGCTATATCTGTCTACATCAAGGAAACTATTGTTTCTACAGGGTGAAGAATGCTATCTGACTACAGGGTGAAGAATGCTATCTGACTACATGGTGAATAATGCTATATGACTACAGGGTGAAGAAGGCTATCTGACTACAGGGTGAAGAATGCTATCTGACTACAGGGTGAAGAATGCTATCTGACTACAGGGTGAAGAATGCTACCTGACTACAGGGTGAAGAATGATATCTGACTACATGGTGAAGAATGCTATCTGACTACATGGTGAAGAATGCTATCTGACTACATGGTGAAGAATGATATATGTCTACATGGTGAATAATTCTATCTGACTACAGGGTGAAGAATGCTATCTGACTACAGGGTGAAGAATGCTATCTGACTACATGGTGAAGAATGCTATCTGACTACAGGGTGAAGAATGCTATCTGACTATAGGGTGAAGAATGCTATCTGACTACAGGGTAAATGGAACTTTCGACATCTCATATACCTGAACCTGGGTTCCTATAGCGACAGATGGCATAGATGACGAGCAGAAGAATGACACCAAGGACAGCTACTCCGGCCAATATGATCCAGAACCTGGACCAAAAATATCATTGGTAAACATAGTCAACTGTGCACCGGTAGAAGTCGCGTTATAGGGAGTGTATATGTATCAGTCTCGCCTGAAAAGTATTTCCGTTGACAGGCTTCCGGTGACACCCAATCGGAGGATTAGATAACTGCTTATCAAAGTTACCGGTATGTTTAATGAACATCAATAAAGCATGGTTTGAAAATGGAACTGTAGCTTTAAAAAAATAATCTAAAGATCCACGTAGTAATGTCAGACATGACCGTCAGATTGCAAGCTGAAAGGGTCACGTTCGTATCCAATATATAGATGCCAAGTTCCCTGTAAACACTTCCAACAGTTACTGTCTGCGGACTAGATACTAGTAATTGAAATGTAGACGCACATTCATTTTACGTCCCTGTATCAGGATTTATTTTAGCCTACTTTTATCAAACGGTGTTAATATATGTTATATCACAGGGTGGTGGGATTGTGTAATACTATATCGTTTTACTAGTAAGCCATACAATCTAGTTAGAACCACGCACTGATCCTACATTGACTACATATATATAAAAGAGGCTGCTTCATATTTGCATAGGGAGAACTGGTAACTATCGGGTTTCTTGCATAATCTGAAAGAATATTAAATACATCTATTTCCTATCCAAAGACACATATCCCCAAAAAGGTTTATGTGTAAAGATGTCCCTCCCATAACCCTTTGCAAATCCTTAAACCCCCAAGAAACGGACTACACATTAATCTATTATATCTATAGCAGAGCAATTGTTGGGAAATACCATTGTTTGGTATTGGATATTTTAGCGTTATACAGTTATGTTAGATCTTTTTTATATTTTGTATTACTTATATTAGGTAGATCTGTACTTATTATGTAGGGGGGAAACAATAATATTTAAAAAATAATAATAATAACTAATAATTGCTTGCAAGTATGATGCTGTATCTTTAATATACTCAGTACATGTATATCCGTACGTGTAGTATATTGTACATCTGATTTAAATACATTGGTATTGGAATAGGTTATTGTGTCATGCATGCTGGATGGTTGGCTAAAGCAATATTAATATACTGTCATGCGCGGAAGTTTGGATAAGGACGTATTAATTAATACTGTCCTGTGTTCATGGAAGATTGGTTAGAGTCGAAGTGATCGAAGACACTTATACTGTCTGATTGACATATCGATCGATCGGTTTCCTTTGATGTTGCGAGACGACAGAAGAAAACCAATATACGACTTCTGTAGCTACTTGCCGGAAACATTTCGATATCAATTACTAGTAATCGAATGGGCACTTCGCCCCGCGCGTAGAAGCTACGCTCGACTTGTACGCCACGGCTGAAACAGTATACATGTACTAGTATATTATAATGTTTAAATCCTCACAGCCACTCCTGTCCTGTGACTATATACATGTACACCCCCAAATACCTATTTTCCTGGATGTCTTTTTCGTTTTTTTTCTATTTCTTTTTCTTTCTATCTTTTCTTTCATTTTTTGGGGTGGATGGGGGTTGGGGGTGGAGCAGGGCGGGTGTGTGTGTGTGTGTGGGGGGGGGGGGGGGGGTAGGTGGGGTGTGTGAGGTGTGTATTATTGTCGCTTTTTCTCAATTACTTATATACAGCCAATTCTCATTAAAATCATAATTATCTTAGCCTAGCCAGCGAGTATCAAATTTTATATATACTAGTATCTATATCTGTTTCAGCGTTAGTTTCGGATCTTATTTTAATGAGACTGCTCGACAACAACCCCCAACATTCCCATGCACCTGTTATGCAAGCACGCGCGCTCCCCTCGATGGCCGGGTTCTTAATATAATCTCTAAAGCGAACGCATTAGCCAGTGAAATGTTAGCATGATGGGTCAAATAAAACGTTGAGAATGTGTCCACGTCAACCAGTCAGTTTGAGCAACATAGGAGATTCAATATTGGGCAAAGAGCACGACGTGGTTTGTGACCCGCTATCGCTGACCAAAGCAGTAATTCCATATTTGTTCTCTCGTGTCCTTGCCCACATCCGCGAATACTTGCGGAGTTTGGGACGGTAAGACTTAGTGCATATATTTGGAAGGTGGCGATTTAGGACTTTGCCGGGTTTTTTTAGCTTTCAATGGTTGGTCAATCTTGTTCGCGAAGATCTGTGTTGGTCAAGCGAGTGTTCGCGGGGTGCCGGGAGCTAGGGTATGCCGGGTGTGTATAGTTATATATTATTGTAGTGACTATACTATAGCAAAATGGTTCCTGAAATGTTCATTGAAATGTTTTACATTGTCCTGGCACATTTCTACGCTTTGTAATTCAAAACTATACAAGTACTTCCGGACGGGATTCGAACAGATGCTGATATCCAGACTACTGGTATTAGTGGGAGATGATAATGTTTCGATACTGGATGTAGTATACATGTAATAGCCATCTTTCTGGCATGTTTTATGACATACGTACGTGTACACTGTAGGCATACATTTCTAAAAACAAATGTCAATATCAAGTTTTAAAACTCAGTCATAACAAAATGGGCATATACATGTACATCAATCTTTTTTTTTCAATTTGATAGGTGTGGGGGACAATTCGGTTAAGCCACGCCACCACACCCTCCCCACACCCTCCCCACTCACCCCCACACACACACACACACACACACACACACACACACACACACACACACACACACACACACACACACTCACACTTAATCCGCATGTGCTGATCTGCGGCCGTTGGCATTCTCAAGAAGTTCGTAAGTACTTATGTCAATTTTAAAGAGATATTTTCTGACTAAGAAGTTCTTAAGTTAAGATGTTTCGAGAATAGGGCCCCTGTATAATATAGTATACAGGCTAAACTACTATAGTAGTCTATAAATGTAAGTACAAATCAATCACATTATTCCCGAATGAAGACTTTCCGACTGGTAAATTCAAAATGAGATGTAGTGTTAAATGTAGAATTGGTTATATAGATGTGGGCTAGACCTCTTAAAATTAGTTGAGGAAATAATGTTGATTATATTTATAGTAGAGGTACACTGCACTTACGCGTATGTCGAGATGGAGTCTGACGAGTTGGCGGAACATTCAGAAGGGGAGCAGAATTGGATGCTACCGTTGCCACAGCAGTACACGTTGTCACCGGAACACGTTAGATTGTGTCGGGTGCTGTTCGGATCCGTATAACTACAATCCACAGCGACAGCCATTATCAGCGGGAGGCATTATGGTGAACTGACTTTTTAAAAAAAGAAGAAAAGAACAAATGAACCAGCGTTAATATCACATGTCATCTCGTTAATGAATCATCCTGTCCAAAACTTTAAGAATAGTCCATTGCCAACAACCTTTCTCTCTCTCTCTCTCTCTCTCTCTCTCTCTCTCTCTCTCTCTCTCTCTCTCTCTCTCTCTCTCTCTCTCTCTCTATCTCTCTATCTCTCTCTCTCTCTCTCTCTCTCTCTCTCTCTCTCTCTCTCTCTCTGTAGATACACCCAGTCATCTATATAGCCTACACGTATTTATAGATCAGTTTCATTTCAACAGTAATAGTCTAATAGACCAAATTAAACGCAAAATTACATCCGTTCGAAACTATGTCTTGAATATTGGCGCCGTTCGAAGACTCGCGTGGAACATCACGCTATTATCATTTCCCTTAGATACGGAACCCAGTCTTCGTATCGGGTTGTATCTTAGGTGTACCGGTCACGCGTTCGAGTACAGTATCGATCACAGTGCTGATTGATTTCCGGATTCGATCATTGCTAATGCTCGGAATAATGCCTCCCTGAGTGGGTACTAATGCGACACGTTGTACAGATGTAATGCCAAGAAGAGAGCTGTTTGTGTTCTGTGGCTTAACATTAATTAATTTTAGTCCAACATGAAGGGAGAGGAACCTCCACTCCTAGCCCCACTCCCATCCCGCGGGCGTCTTTCAGAATGGAAGAACAATGCAGAGAATAATGTCATTATTTTCGATTATATACTAGTATATACGACTCGAAATTTCATAAGGATCACAAAGACTGTCGAAGAAGTGACCGAACATCTAATAAAAAACGACGAACGACGAGGAAACCTGTAGAACATGAACATGTTTGCATTACATAATCATCTAAATACGTTGATACATGTATATTATTGGACACTACTAATAAATAATAATAAAGATGTTTCGTATTTTGGTGGCGCTCAGTCCCGGACAGTAGTTGGATGGGTGACGAGTGCTATAAATATCATGGATTCAATCCTGCCCCAGATTAAATCACAAGTTTAAAACATTGTGGTGTCACCTTAGGCAAGTGACTGTTTATCCAGCAAATAATGGGTACCCGGTAGGACGAAAGGGTGGTGTAAATGTTAACATACTAGCGCCTGCAGCACGACATCTCCTGATGTATAGTAGTACACGTATACTCCCCACGGTGTTAAGGGGGCAATACTGTGAACGCCAATGAGCAGATATAGGTGGAAATTTGTCCAGAGGTAGACGGTCAACATTAGAGTTGAACTCTTTTACAATTACGCTCAATGTGTTGTACCTGACGGCTTGTTCTCATGGGCACTTGAAGCAGGCCATTATTTTGTTTTAATAAATTCTTTAAAAAAATATAATACTAAATTTTAGTGATAATGTTTGTTTTTTAAATCAATATTTTTGGTTGCTTATCTAAGTGATAATATTATTGTATATACAGTAAGAACAATACTACTACTACTACTAATAATAATAATAACATTAATATAGAGAGACATCGATGATATAGTCTCTAAAATTTCGTCGATGGGTCGGTTCCTATTTTAATATATATATATACGTAGGTAAGGCAAGGACTGCATGGTCGGCTCGGAGTCAGTATAATGTGTCTGAGGGGGGTATCATGTTCTAACTGCGGCATGATATTCCAGTAAACTAGCACTATAAAGACTGGGAAATACCCGGACTAGCTAGCACAAGCAGCCATGTGCACATACACACATGCCTACACTACATGCAATGTACAAGTCGTGATATGAGCACGTTCTTGAAAGAGACTTTACACCCCAATTAACAACAACAACATGTGTATACTATATCCAAACTAGCTAGACAGTAAATTGTATCAGAGACATTTGGGCCAAATCAAAACCAAAAACAAACTACAAACCAATGCTTATTTTATGTCAAAATGATGTCCGATGCTGTATATGCAAACGCTGTCCATATTCGCGATGTTCTTAGGAAAAGTAAATACTATAGTATGTTTATGGGGCCCTGTTTATGTCAGGAGAACGATATTATTCTGCAATGACAAATGAAGGGATTTACATGTGCATGTATACGCCGTCTTAGATTGTGACTCTTTAGATCAAGCGTCATGGTTTCCCCGTGTTTCAATCGTGGGGGGGAAGACATTTCTATATCCAATACAAAAAACTATTTAGTTAATATAATGCTGATTTACATAGTGTAGATTAAGTATAGGGCCTACTAATATATGTATAACGTATCAATCAGAAAATACTTATGTAAGCCTACCTTTGAAATATTTCCCGGTTGATATCTTAATTCTTTCCAAGTGGCTTGTTGTGTTTCCGGTTGACCCGTAACGTCAGAACCACCGGTATCTCTCTCCACCTGGGGTGTAAATTGAAGCTCGGAGGGTGTGGTGAGGCGTGTGTGGGTAGAGGTTGCGGGGTGGGGTGGTGGTGGGTGGTGGATAATGTTATGAATGTGAACCTCGTGGTATTGGTCAGTTGTAAACCAGTCATGTATCGATCGGACTGTTCGATCACGCTAAAGCCCTGCCGGATCGAACATCAATCGCAGTGTGTTGCACGCATGGTGAGAGTTGAATGGATGTGACACACATGCACGCATAGGCACATATGCACGTACCAACAGACACCTATGCATACATGTACATATACATATAAATGTACATACACACAGGACTGGTACTATAGTTATAATGGGGTTTTATATCTCCAGAATATTCTTTTTGTAAATAATAATTAATTTTCTGCCTGCTGTAGCCAACCGGATGCCCTATATCAATGCTTGTTGTTAATACGTCAGGTATGGGTGGGGAGGTGGGGGTGGGGTTGTGGGTGGTGTTAATGATCAAGTCTATCCCGAGGTTAATGTAATTTTATTTCTTAAAAAAACATCGCATAATAACAACAACAATAATAATAATAATAATAATAATAATATATACAGCAGTTTATATTGCGCACTATATAATTATCATTTAGTGATCTAGGCCGGGGTAATAATGTGAAGGCCAGTGATCAGTGATGGCTGAAGATTAGGTGCTAAAACCATTATTATCTGCGCTTCGAGCATGTATTTACGCATGGAGTCAGCGCATTATAAATGTACTATTATTATTATTATTATTATGTTTAAGTCATTTAAGAAGAAAAATTGTACCTTTAGAAACTATTTAAGATTTTTCAGTGAAACTTCTGTGCATTTGTACTGTGACATCATAGCAATGACATCATATCGATGACATCTCATTGCATGGCTGTTGGGTTAAGCGACAACTACAGGACTGACATCACAATGGTAGTGCAATCAAATAGTTAGGTCAAGCAGATATCTACCGTCTGACATCCCAATGATAGAACAATCAAATAATCCACCAATTGGGTCAAGCGATATCTACAGCTGTAGATATCGCTTGTTATTTGAAAGCGATATACATGTATCTCATGCGAAAATACAGTATTGGGTGATAAATATGGTTTGTTAACAAATTACCATAAGGCACTTCACAGACTTGACTAAAATGTATTGTTATATAATTATATACCTACCTAACTTAATTATCAATCAGTGATCACGATATCGAAAAAGTATATTGAAATTATGAGCAACACGCGACATTAAAATGGTAGGACGTATAAAGTGTTAGTGTTCCTCTTGTAAGTAAGACGTATCTGGGCTTGCCTGTGCATGTATCCTCACAAACCTCTCTTATCCGCTAATTTCAGCGATCATGTATAACGCTTTATATTCTCTGAAGTGTACGAGTATATATATAATATTCTTATTTGGATATATATATATACAGTCGAGTCTTGTCGTACAATAGTCTCTGACATAAAAATGTAATATAAAATATGTGGCTGTTTGTAACACCACAAGTTGCCGTACAGTTTCATACTACTATAAAAACAATATAATAGTATGCTGGCCTATCAAGTCCGCGTTTGAAGTTTAACCTACAGAAAAAAGAGTTTTGTGTGGCGCTCGTGCTAAGCGCAGTGGTCGGGAACCAGTCTATCCAGCACGCCTCTTACTCCACTTCCGGGTTGAGATGCATGTACAGATTCGTGTTGACAATGTTTAAATGTGACAACAGTGGTCCAGAATGATTGAATTTAAGAAAAACCTAGATTTATTATCTTCTATCCGTGCATTTATTCAAAGGAGACGAGATTCTGTTGTTGGTAAAACTACAGGTTAGTAAAGTGAAACGCCAGGCTCCGCTGTCCGACGTACAGCCAGTATAGGCCTACACACATCAGCTTTAATCAGGTGATCAGCTGATCGAATCCTCCTCACACTCCACCTCTATCCTCCCACTCCCCCTCTCGGAGTCCCCTCCCCCTCTCTCTCTCTCTCTTCTCCGCCCCCACCTTACCTTCCACCACCTCCCTTCCTCCATCCCACGATCTCTACCCTCCCTCCGCCCCCCTCCCCCCACACACACACCACCACACACACCCCGCGCCTTCCTCCA
>JAULBO010084441.1:0-19179 GCA_032355325.1 Clypeosectus delectus | reverse complement strand
TCTCTCTCTCTCTCTCTCTCTCTCTCTCTCTCTCTCTCTCTCACACACACACACACACACACACACACACACACACTTATACACACATTATAGATGTGTACATACATCTGTATATACTGTATATATATGCATGTATATATTATATAAAACATAAACATAAAGATGTCGACATTTCCTGAATAGGCATGTCACCCTTCTGTATTGAGGGTTCATTAGTTCTGAATATAATAATAAACATACAAACTAGAGAGCCGGGAGTGTGTGTGTGTGTGTGTGTGTGTGTGTGTATATATATACTAGTATATATATATTATTAGAGAGAGAGAGGGAGAGGGAGAGAGAGAGAGAGAGAGAGAGAGAGGGAGAGAGAGGGAGAGAGAGAGAGAGATAGAGGGGTTGGGGGGAGAGAGCAAGGGATAGGGAGAGAGGTGGGGGCAGATACACTGTATTGTATAGAGATAGTCAAAAGACAAGCAGCATGCATGTACGTCCTAGTAATTTGCAGTAATAGTTTGCAATATAGTTACGTATAATAGGTCCATGTCATTGCTATGTTGTTACTATTATGGTATCAATACTATACATTACGCCAACACATTTTGTGTAAACAAATATCTTGGTACCGTTCCACTGAATATGCATTTTTGCATTTAATATGAATATACATGTAGCATAACTAATTAGAGTAAACGTAGAGAATTAATGCATCCAATAATAACGATGCCTAAACAAACACACGCATACACGCACAGACACACACATACACGCACGCACGCACACAAACATATGTATATACGCAGACACGCGTACATACATGTACATGTACATGCACATTTGAAAAGTTCCGATACAATTCATGAAAGTGATAATTTTGTGAGTCATAACCGTTACCTTGCAACACAATGTAAAATATCGATTGCCTCCTTATGCAAGAATGTATTTCAGATAAACTGACTATGTACACCATTTTCCTAGTCCCCCAACACCCCACTAATATGATTGATAGAATACTATTCTGAACGCTCTGTTGCGGAAGACATTTATTGGTCTCTTTAAACAGCATTATTAGAAAAGCCAGATGCACATCACTCGTACGAAAGCGGCTAGTGTATTAAAGCGATTATACTAATGGATTAGTACAGAAGATACGAGAACGCATGTCTGCAGTTACAGGTTACCTGGACAGTACCATAATTGTCCATTTTTATATTAGACCTAGTAAAACTGGTCTCTGTCTGTTTAAAACCACGTTGTTTCGGTTAAACTGTTCACTCCCTTGGGGTATGCGTGCGGCGCGCAGAGCCGGAAAATGACCAGTCGAGAACTAGTAGTCTTGTCAGCAACCAGAACCTATCGATGAATCAAGTTAAATGAAGCTGCGGTTACTCCATCTGGCTCATCACCCCCCGTAATGGAATGTCCTAAATACGGACCCCCTTTTTCGCTTGGGATCGGACTGGGTCCCGTCCCTGCATTAACCTCTCGTGTCCCAGTCCCGATAATAGCCGATCATCATCGATAATAACCGATGACCATCCTAGCGTGATGGGACCCATGCTTTAAATCCGATGTTAATGAACAACCTATAAGACTCACTTTCCGGACGCGTTCTGCAAACGCAATACCCTCCGCGTGTACGACTACGTTAATGACTTTTGTATCTCGATGAAGATCTACGGTAAATCTGAATGCTTATTGATTCTCCAAGACGCATAATTCTGCGAAAAAGGTTAATATTATATATTATAATAGTATATATATAATATATATAATAACATATACACACATACGCACGAGTGGTGTCATTTGCCACCAGGGGTCGCACATGTCTATTGAGGTTCGATAACACTTCCGGGTGACACTCCGGACTCCCAGCGTTGGCCAATGCGGCTTAGTAGTACCTTGGGACCCATGGACAACGACCAGACAGGCTGGCCTTCGGTGGCGCTGGCTATCTATCGTCAATGCTGGAGGTTCATTCTCCGTGATCGATCTCGGAACTGTTTGGTAGTGCTGGTTGTGTCTCAGAGCGGGTCAATCCGTCTGTAGGCGCCAGTCCCCAGTACATGCCCGGCGTCCTCCACCCACTTCCCACCCAGCACGGCCATGGCTAAGGGCAAACGGAGGTCCGGGGTCGACATTGCCATGGTACACTTCCTGGAGGGTCAGGGGGACCGCGCGCACACTTCACGCTATGTCGATAGGGATATGGAGTCGTCGGGATTGGGACCCATGGTCAGGTGAGATTTGACACGCACTGGTCAACACAGTTGACCGCTAAAATAATAATGTCCTGCTTTAACGCATACACGATAACAAACTTGATTTGGTATATATTGTATGTACAATCATAGACATAGGTACGTTAGTCTTGTTCTTTAATGTGTTATACTTTAACCGATGAAGAATTACAGACTTAATTGATTCTTATGTATTATATGTACAGTGATACGTACATGTAGAACTTAGTAATTTGTGTGAACCATATTTGCAATTATGCGTTTCCAATTTGTATATGTTTGGATATTGCAATGGATTTTCAGTGGCTATCATAACAAAAATACAGACGTGTTCATTTGATATTACTATTGATTTGCATCCAAGTCCGATGGAATTAATACTATAGTATCATAAGACAGCATATAGTGTTGGTGTACAATTTTGTGAAAGTAATATATCCTGGTATCTATATTTCCATTGTGCATTGCTTTGCCGCAAGTCCCGAGAGTGTGAAAGTGTCTGCGGTCGATATGACAAATCTATTCCATCACTAACACTTCACTTCTTCGAGAGGACACCACTACGACTATACCACTATGACTATACCACTATGACTATACCACTATGACTATACCACTATGACTACTGTATATCACTATGACTATACCACTATGACTATACCACTATGACTATACCACTATGACTATACTACTATGACTATACCACTACGAGATTGTGAACAGGCAGATGTTAGGACAGTATGTGGGACCCTTCGAAGATAATCAACTCCGACATATCACACGTATACACATATTCTCCGAAATAGTCAACCCATATGTTATTGACAGGAAGCTTGATTGCTATTCATGAATAATGCGTGGATGTAGACATGTGTCGCATCGCCGTCACTAACCAGCACATAGCGTCGCTCTCCAGGTGGTAGTTTAGCATCAACATACTAATACAATATAGCTAGAGATACCAAACATAATACACGAACGGTACCGAGTAAAATAAAAAATAAAAAACATATTATTTTCAATCGGACATGACTGAACGTTGCAGAAGGGAAGAAAACATTAGTTGTTTTCATAGGCATGCTAACTAACTATACGCTGGCCCAGACGCAGGTATGCGGTTCTACTGTGGTGCCGTTGTAGGATACTCTTCCAAGAGAGGTCCACCAGACTCCAACACCATGTTAGTTTCCGTTATCGACTTATCAGCCCTCGGAACAATTGATGGCATCATTAATCAAGTGCATCCCTCTCGATACTAAAGAACCAGTTCCGGTCCCAGCCAACATAATGGCTAGGGTGGGAAAGTCACAGGCCATTACTAAGACGTACCGTATAATTTCTCACGGAATGCTCCCAATCAAAATCATGAATGTATATATTAATAGTTACTCCCTTGCATCTAGGCAGATAAATGTTAAGTACCTATTCTATTCCATATCGCCTGGTATCATTCTTACAGAGTCAAATCAATTTATTATATTTATGTCGTCTCGATTTCGAAGAGGCCATACACTGTATTATGACCAAGAGCAATCTTCGCTAAGACGCTCATCTATTAATTAGCCATCAATGTTGTATTCACATTGCGCATTGGTTCAACATCGACATGGGCCAGGCTTATTAAATAATGTACGATACGTGTATATACATTAACGTCTTCGATCAGAAACCATGTCAATTAAGTTGCAATTCATTTGTTCGATTGAATGCTTTCTTAAAGACCACTTGACGAAAACGTCAATAACTATCATCTGACAGATTGAATACCGTATTAAGAGACCTACGCATACTTTGTCAGCCGATGTATTCGCGAAAATCAGTTTAGCGTGGCGTAGACAGAAACGTTCTCAGCTTTCTATAAACCTACCGTAAGCCAAATAATTATAACGTGGTCGATTAATGCAGTCAACTAGGTAATTTATGCATAGCTACTGGACCTACTATTTGATTATTTGACAAATACATGTATGCACACCTTCTCTCAAGCTACAACTGTTTGTCCCGCTATAACTATACTTAGTTTCACTTATAGTTTTCAAAGAATTGCATTTCTTGCACCACTGCCCAAGATAAACTGTTGGCCATAATTGCACTTCTGATTGATTTCTTCTTCAACACGTTTTGTATTACCTACAATTGGAATATATTCGTTGGTTCATTGCATTTCGAATGGCTGTATTTTTTCCAATGGATGTATTAAGGCTTGAAATAATGCTATGAATATTTAAATGTTTCATTATTAATGCAATTCTCAGCATATAGAAAGGAATTGTCAATGCTAATTGTAGATAGATAAATTAGGGTGTTTTTTAACATTATGTTCTTAGTGGTACATGCATGTACCGCAAGACGTGATAGTGTATGCAATCAACTGCTTCTAATACAATGTGCAGTGTATGTAAAATGGCGAATGTTATAAACCTGATTGCAGATTTTCCCTAATTGCATGTACAACGTACTTTACTTTAATCTTACGAGTGCTCATCTTATGTATAGTCAATACTGTTGAAAGGTTCGAGCTGCCAATATTACTAATAATGGCTATGCTACTATAATAATAATAATAATAATGCGAATATTTATGAAGCGCTAAATCCGTGCTTAAAGTGCTACATTATTTGAGCGGCCAATGGATACGTAAATGGGAAATCGCTTGCCATCTAAACTCTGAAGAGAATGTGGTTCCTTTTTATATATTATTTGTACAATCATTGTGCGTGTTGAGTACATGATTGTATGCCATCGGTGTGGAATCCAGCGAATTACAAAAGTCTTACTATTTTCATTATTATAATTATTATGATTATTATGATTATATGTACATGTATTATACAAGTATGTACTTCACCTACATGTGTATTACAAACGTATAACTGTACATCGTCAAGTATCATCCAAACTAGTGTTGCTGTTGAATATTGCAATACCATTACCCCGCTGGTCTGCGTACAAAACCATTACGTTCATCCGGGTCCTGTGATGTGACCAATCAGGTCTCGAGTATTCGAAGTGGACGCAGTCGATTAAGGTATATCAATTGTGTATAAATCTAACCGGGCTAATCCTCGACTAGTGATAGTTCAACACCTACTCGTGAAAATTAAATCAACGTGATGTGACATGAATTTAAGGCCAGTTCTTGCTGCCATTTCACACGCGTTCTCTATAGTTCTGTTTGTCTGCATCTCTCCCTCTATATATATATACCTCTCTCTCTATCTCTCTATATATCTCCTCCCACTCGTTCCATCTCTCTCTCCCCCACTCTTTGAGAATCATGCTGCAATTACAATATGGTCATCGAGCGCGCGTCAAATACGATGCAGAACGTCTAATGCTATACAGTATTCCATCTAGGCGTAGATCTGAAGAGAACCTCTAAATAATTATATTCAAATAGGAAAATGGTCGTATTTTTTTAATACAACGTCACACTATTTGCGGAATGCTACCTCCGAATGCCTCTTAACATATCCCAACCTCTTAACGTCCGCGGCATAATGTATGTAAGAAATGCAATCACCTTCTCCCAGCATGCACCTAGCCATCTGGGCAGAGCAGCAAATGAACTGACCCTTACGCCGTGAAACCTCAGCCGCAGTTCGCCTGTTGTAGGATGTCTGGCTTACAGAAACCTACAGCTGTAGCTGTCTGATCGCCCGTGTGCTACCTGGGCGTAGCGTTAGCCTCCATCAATGTAACTCGGCGATGATGTTACCTGACGGCGCCCAGATGCACAAATGAGTCAAAGGACTACGCCAACCTGGGTTTACATTACGGAGCAATTTGATTTGTATGATTGTATCAGTGGTACGGTATTTGAAATAATTACTCATGTTCCACTTGTGTATATAATAGTGCTATTTATGTTAAGTGTTTATGCTACTGCATTATGACAACGTTGAGAAAGTAGTGAAATACTGTGAAGTTCCAGGATATCTTCTAGCCTGTTTCAAGCAACGTTTATTTTCCCCAGAGTATAAACATCTATCTTAGAGTACTTCATTTGCGATGTTTGCTTGGGGGTCACTGCTTTGGAAAGTTGTGTTATCGGGCAAGAAACCTTCTAGAACTTGATCTACATAATATATTTCATTTGCCAATTTGAACATGCCGTTACATTATATTATCTTTTGTAGATATGTATCCAGGTAAGACAAACATAATTATGAACATTAAGGCTGCAACAATATAGAACAAGTATGATAATTAGAAATATGTCAACATAATAATGCCAAAGAACTTCATAATTGGAAGACGGTGTGGAAAAAAAGGTATTTAAATGGGTTATCTTCTGTAGTGTTCACTGGCCATGTTTTTCTAGGCTCGTCGCCAAAAGAAGAATATCTTTAACCTCCTTCGGTCCTGTGGTTTGTTTCCTGACTGTTTCCAGGATTTCGATGAATCAGTCCACCTACGTGTTTTGGTGTCAAGACAACGACCGTTCCCTTCATGTTCTCCCAATTACAATAGTATTGTTATCTATTACATTTTACTCGAGTTCAAAGTATGTGTCTCTAAACCCCCGTCACCATTCCCACATATGCGTTTCCTTTCACCGATACAATCTATAATTGTGAACATAGTACCTTGGAAGGTATGGGTCATTCTTGTGCCTTATGCCGAGTTTAAGTGGCCAGAGGTATATACTAGTACTTTAAGTAGCTAAGCGCGTGTTACACGTACACGCTCCAATAGGTGCGGTCCAGTCAGGTCGTCCTGTGTCTGGCTCGAGCGAGGTCGAGAGCAGATAACACAGGAAATGCTGTCCAGTTAGGCTAGAATTTCACGAGTTGCAGACTTTGAAGAATAATTCTCCTTTCTGTGTGGTCGTTCAAGATGGCGAGGAGGGGAAGCAAATGGGGTCATTACATGAGGTCAGTTCGTATTCGTACTACGTGTTGTTTAAACTCTCCACACGCGAGGGTTAGTAGTCTTGCAATGGAGTCATGCAGTCGGGTGATACCTGGATGCATTAATGCACGCTGTTCCATTGGCATCTGCGTTGTCGTGTATTGAGGTATTGAGTGTTGCGTCTCTCTAACATGAACTCGGAACATATATTGTTAGGTGGTCAAATTACATCTCAGATGCGTCTGCATTCGTTGTATTCTGACACAGCTCAGTACTATTGGGTTATGAAGGATGTTAACTGCTAGCCGTTTTCGCAATGTATTTAACCAGCAATTATATTGCAGTTAATGGTTAAACCCGGTTATGAAAGGTTTTGCAATTCCATACGGTATTATCTGCATCGACAATGTCTGCGATGTGTTGTTGTTGTTGTTGTTGTGTTGTGGTTTGGATCTGCTTTCAGGATTAGATTACTTAACTCATCTCACGGAGTGCATGTCTGTGTGTGTGTGTGTGTGTGTGTGTGTGTGTGTGTGTGTGTGTGTGTATTGTCTGATTGTACTATTATCGCAATGATGTTATGCTAGGTCACTGAATACGCCGCCGTTTGAACATACGTAGTTAGCTTGCATATATGCACATATCAGACCAGCTCTTCCTCCAAGCAGGGGAATGATAAGTACCATAATTTAACATATTTTGGTATGGCGCGACCCGGGATCAAACCAGCATCATTCCACACTCCGGGCCGACTCTCTAACCATTACGCCTCGGACGTGGTCGTTAGTCTCCAGCTTGCAGACCAATGCTGCTTTCCCTTTATCGACTATTGGGCACGATCCCTCGAACTGGCATGTAAGTGTTCAGTTACTTATATCGCCGGTGTCTGTTCCATCACTATGAGGGGCAATTCGATACAATACGTATCGACAAAGAACGAACTCGACCCAACATTTCCCAACTCATTACTAACTATCAGTCATCACGGAGTTAAGAGGATACTGACATTTCAAAGTTTGATCAAATTTCGATTGAAGTATATCGTGGACGAATTGTCCATGTCCGCAAAAGTACATCTGACATTTGATATGCATTGAATAAGCTGCTGATATGAATGCAGGTCATGGACACGCCGTCTACATGAAAGTGAGTTTCGTTCTGTCATTTAATACGCTTCGTAAATGGCATAATCCCTGCACAGAATGCCCTCTTGACGACCACACGACACCACAAGGTGGTGATGGCTGCCTGGATGTACTAGTAGTTTTAATGGCTCTGATGAACACTAGGTCCTGTCTGACATGGGATCAGATCAGAACTGAACAGAACAGAACAGAACAGAACAGAACAGAAGTCTATTCTCATATAATCACATGCAGTGACATGGAGAAGATATAAATACAAAAGAAATCACACGCACACACACAAAACAAACATGTACATGATATACAATACATATATTATACAATATGGAATTATACCTTACATGGTAAGGATACATGCAATTAATTGAGTAATCAGTTTATGCCATGTGCATACGCGAGCACATGCCATTACAAAGAAGGACTACTGAGGATGAACACGATCTGAGCATAGTCTTCAACATGAACATAGCATTGGAATAGCATAATGAGAATTAACACTCGAGCAATGCGCTATAGATAGCGTATCAACACAGAGGGCACGCATGATATATATTTGCATGTAAGAAGCGCGCAGTCACTTGGAGTATTAATTGTTTTTTGTTCTTGTTTTTTTTTAAATACATTTATACATGTCTTAGCCAGCATACAACAAAAACCTGACATTGCACCGCGATCACAATTAGATTGTCTAGAAAGGTGAAGCTTTGTTCGTATTTCAGTTGGTTGCCATAGTGATGGAACCACCAGTCAAAATAACGTCGGCATAATGGATTACGTATCTTACCACGGATTGCAAACAGCTTCATCCAAATAAAATAAAATTCATTTTCATTTAACTAGCCATATTGCAACATTGTTATATAATCCGAGCCGATGAACTGATGGTATATCGAATAAGACATGTTCTTCAGATATACTAGCATGCTAAATTGTTCCTACCTAATTTAGACAAGTGCGATTTCAATACTAAAATAACTTGTATGCAATTATGGAAACTGTCAAGATACACACTTCTCCATGTCCCTGCTGTATCTAAGTATCGTTTCAAACACGGACTTTAATTGCATTAATGCCCTTTGTTTATCACAATATCTTCTCATAAAGGAGACAGTTTCCTAAAATAATTCGCTTTGTTTTAAAAGTCAAGATAAAGCACCTGAACATAACCAGGACTATCTAGTATACCAATAGTATTATATGATAACCGTATCTATAACACAAAGGTAAGACAAGTTCCATCTTAAAGAACAGAATCTATATGGAAATCACCTGGAATGCTGCCCAGACATACGAGTTTGACGAACAAAGGAATTTGTTATTTGAAAGTATAATGTCAGCAAAGCTGATATTGCCAATGTGTCACGAATATTCGATTGATATATAATGAACACATACATGTGAAGTAAAGTGATTGACTTAGTGTACAGGGTAGCAATACGATGCAATATTTATTTCATAAAAATCATGCGTACTATTCGCATTGTAGTAAATTTAATTTCGTCTGTATCTGCACTGAGACAATTAATATAAGTCTAATTTTATTAGAGGCAATATGTTACAAATGATCATGATGCACTATTATCCTTGTGATCATTACAAATTTGCATTGATGTAAAGGTAATATTTAACGTGCGCTTCAACATTATTATGAACTATTCTGAAATATGGGTAACCACAAGCCACTGCTTAGTACATGTATATTCACTAACTATATTAACCTTACTAATTAAAAACATATATCCTAACACAATTACAACCAAACAATTTAAATATTTGGCAAAAGCATCCTTCACTTATGATTATTGGGGAAATAGTTTGGTTCAACGATGGACTTTTCTGGCAGAAGACCGTGTGAAAGTAGGAAATACATGTGTTGAGGTTGCCTCAGACGTCCATTGCACACATCATAGCCTGTCAGATAGGGCATGCAAATGAACATTACATATTCGCACAGTACCCCCACGCTAAATAATCCCCTGCAACCTGCACATCAATATAGAGATGAGTCAGGGAAGTTACCTAGGTGTAAACAAGTCAGTGTTTTGAGTGGAATCAGGTGGGCATTGTGCAATGAGCGAGGAATTAAAGTCTATCCTGTGAATAACGCCATTCCTGGCTTTGTGGTTCAGACCGCAATAAGCATGTAAAGTATCTGCGGCGCCGACCAATGTCAACGTCAATTGGTCTAAGTGTTCATTGAAGTCAGTGTTAATTGAAACCAGGGAATTGAAATAAGTCAGAATGTTACTTGAAGTCAGAGGGTTCATTGAAGTCAGATTGTTAATTGAAGTCAGTGTTCATTGAAGCCGGTGGTAATTGAAACCAGGGAATTGATATAAGTCAGAATGTTACTTGAAGTCAGAGGGTTCATTGAAGTCAGATTGTTCAAGGAAATCAGATTGTTCATTGAAGTCAGTGTTCGTTGAGTTCAGATTGTTCATTGAGGTCAGACTATTCAATGAAATCAGATTGTTCATTGAAGCCAGATTGAAGTCAGTGATAATTGAAGTCAGAATGTTAATTGAGGTCAGAGTGTTATGTGAAGTCAGATTGTTCATTGCAGTCAGATTGTTCATTGAAATCAGTATTGTTCATTGAAGTCAGTGTTCATTGAAGTCAGAGTTACTCGAAGTCGGAGAGTTCATTCTGTCAGAGTGTGCATTAATTGACTACTTGGTCAGACAGTTCATCGTAGTAAGTGTCTGAACTGACGTCAGGTTAGTCATTGAATTCAGGGAGTCCATTGCATGGGTTTAAGAAAATGTGGTAATGCAAAATTGAAAACCAAAATTGTTGATGGATTCAACGAGACCTTACAGACATGCATTGTACCAACATTCTTACATCACCTGTTACAGCCGTAGACGGTTATCACTGCTATTCATTCCATGCATATAACTATGATTATTGGCAATACAGTTCCTTTGTGTCCAGCATTAACAGATTCCCTCCAAACATGGCACGTCTCACCACTACTCACTTTCAATCTTCAGGTCCATGAACGATCCAGTCTTGATGAGTGATATATAGTGTAATATGTAGTTACAGACAGACCGTATGGACAGACATGTCATTATGCTTCACGAAACACTTATACACACTGTCAATTGGGGTCTGTATTTACCTATTAGATGAGGATAATACTGAACGTATCATGTTGTTGACAGGCACTCGGGCGACCAGAACGAGCATGCATATCACATAGAAAAAAACCAATATCGCGTTATTTATAATTTGAAAAGAAAATATTAATTTAATTTAAAAAATGATAATGACCCGTATGCCCGTAACGTATTAAAAATACTATCAAAAGCATAATCGTCCTGTAGTTATAGGGCAGAAGCACGCGAAAACAAACAACAGGTTAGTCAAACAGAACGCACATCACTAGAACAGACATTTTTCTTTACAAAGTGGTGGTAATGTCATTTCAAGGGAAGCTGTTTTACTTCCCGCACTATGACGAAGGGTGAACACGCATGCCAGGCGTGTTTTCTTTCATTGATGGCACCATTTCCCTTTGCCATTCCCAATAATGAGCCAACGTAAACAGTTGTTTTGAGGTTTTGCAAATGGTGTTTGAGATGTGGTAGAAATCTGCATTTTTGTGTTTCACTCCGTGTCATGCCGACGCTATAAACAAAAGGGATGGGGGCAGTATAACATATCACTGCGATAATTATAACGATACTTATACCTACAGGGTACCCTTAGGTGGCTGTCCTAACGTAAATATAAAACGGCATTAATATCATTCGGATGGAATAATTATAAATGTTCTAATAACAAGACAATGGTTGGTTTTAGCACATGCTAAGTGATTAATTGATCATTTATTTTATTCCTGGTACGGCTTTATGACATTGTATACGGGCATCCTAGATATCGCACATAGTCTATTTTTATATCAATGGTTGTCTCTGAATTAATGCATTAATTATCTTGATTCGGTCATACAAAACTACAGTAATTGGTGGTATTATATAATTGTTGTGAACCTTCATAATATCCACACTGTAATCTGACAATGAAATTAGACGCAAACAGAATGTGCATGTATATGAAAACAAAACCTGTATACGCTTAAATTACGCCGCAATGGACAGTGATTAATGTACACCCAAAATGACCGGTTATCAATAAAGCAGCTAAGTTTCCTGCGGCCCTATTCTCGAAGTTTTCTTAACTAATATAAGAACATTCTTAGTCAGAAAAGGTCTCTATAAAATTGTCATAAGCAGAAACCCAGTTAGGTAAATTCTTAGTACTTACGAACTTCTTAGGGCTTAAGACGTTTCGATATTACGGCCCCTGGGGCCCTATTCTCGAAACTTCTTTACTTAAGAATTTCTTAGACAGAAGTCGTGTCTATAAAATTGTCATTAGCAGAAAAACAGTTACGCAAATTCTTAGTACTTACGAACTTCTTAGGGCTTAAGAAGTTTCGAGAATACGGCCCCTGGTTTATAACGTACACGTATGCCTTGTCAGCCAGAGCCGAATGGTTCTATCAGAGGGTGGGTCAGAGTTCATAATAAGTTGTTTGTATATGACGTATCCTTCAGTAACGTGTGCAAGTGTACGTATCAATAATGATCTGAATAGATGCGCAGGAAAAAACAAACAATTTATATTGATGAGTGTATGCAGAATTCCATGCGTGAAATTGTGGATTCTTGCAAAGATAGATATGTGTATGACGTCACCGCCATGCATAGATAAAGCTTCGCCATACCTTCCACAACCACCACATGTTGTTTGAGTCGCTGTAGAGGTTTTAGTAAGACATATAATCCACTGATCAACTTAGGAAACAATGTGGGTTAACGAATGTACACACAGATGGTTCCATGGTGCGCTTAAACATTTTACTTTGAACTTTGTTATCAAACGTCTTGCACTTGGTCAGATATATGTTCGACTAGCATTCCAGTGAATTAACGCTGCGAAGATTAGGACCAGACCTACGCGGAGGAACTAATTTACTGGTCGGAGGAACACAGTAGCGACTAGATGTGAAAGGGCAGATACCCGAATTGCACTTAGTGTCTAAGTAGAACAATTTTGAAACAAATGGCATCATGTAGAGAGTGAAGTGAGATCCTTGAGTGAGGCCTGCAAGACCTTGTCATGATGGAGATGCGTGATAGTTTGGTGGATAGCCATTCGATATTCGTGTCAGTGTTCTGTATGCCTACACGCAGACCAATAACTGTTACAGTGGACTAGCTATTTATAAATTTCCGGATAATTCAATTCAATTTGCATGGCAATTTCCGTATGTATTGTCATAGAATGCATAGAGGATAGCTACCGATTTGGAGGAAATATCATATGGTATGCATCAAGTGAAGGGAGAGGGGGCTCAGTGACGCTATATTATCACGAGTTGCATAGCCTCCCCACTACACGAGATGACATATCATATGATGTTTGAGAAAAGGAGTTTGGCATTCTTATTTAGTAAATACAAGTAGTTGTAGAGCATATGTTTGTTTAGTTAGGATTATGTAAATACTTCACGTAGAAACGGATAATGTGCCCTCCCTTCATCACCTGGGCAACACAGCCACGAGTAGAGGTCGGTTTTCTACATCTTAAAACAAATACCCACAAATGTCCTAAATTCAACAATATCTACGAGTTTCATCAAATAAGTGTACAGATTAATATTGGATCCACACATGTCATCAAACAAAATACAGGGTTATAATATGCTTCAATCCCTCAAACGGCTAATTCGCGACGCATTGTTTGAATGTACTATGATAGTAGGCCTACTGTACACTTTCCGTAGTAATGTTAATGTTCGCAGTTCCATTGATATTGTTTCCTGAAATCATATGATAGGGCGCCTTTATAGTTAGAATGACTATGCATTTATATATTTGAAACTGCAACGACGAGGTTTGGTCGATATCGATATTTATAATTCTAAGGTTTGTGAGCAGGAGGTAAGGACTTCAAAATAAATAATAGAACTTCAAAATATATAATAATAATATAACGAAACTACCGCGACTGATTTGTCTCACTATCCTACAGAAAAGTATAATACTACATATTGTTGCATGTGTGTATTCTCACTCACATTCAAAATTAATTTGAAAGACGTCGCATAATGTTGTGTTTTTTTTGTTGTTTTTTATTTTTATTTTTATTTTTATTCGTATGAAAATATACATACATCTTGAAAAAAAAAAAATGATGGTTACTATAACGCCTTTCTTGTACAGTATTTGAAATATCTAGTTGTATATTAAATGACAACAGTTGGGTTTTCGTTTCGAGGGCAATTAAACCTGCTTTTGCATGTTTCTACGGCCTCAGATAGAAACAAAACCGTTGGTTTCCTATGGTGCTATGTCAAGCTGTACATGTAGAACTAAATCGTAGTACATCTGGTCGTATAACTGGTTAGCGTTAACCGCAGCTCTGCGCTACGATCCGGGCGGGCAGACAACAAACCTAATCGATAATTCATTACACTCATATATATATAGAAGTGACGTCATTTTATTCATCCGCTTTAAAAGATAATGTTATACACTTACACAATGGATGGAGTTTTAAAGAATTGGTACATAAATAAAACAAACAAACAAAACCCATTAAATGAATCCGCGTACAGTGTATAAAAGAATTATTTATAGTCAGAATGTGTAAATTATTAATGGGATCTAATTTTAGCATACACAAGATGGCATCGACTATTTTTAATATTCTGTTATAGTAAGTTGTTAGTGAAAGGGAAATCACGAGCCCAAGAGACGTCGTCACTAAATATGTCATGAATAGTTTCAATAGTGAAAGGATGCGGTTGTACTTACAGAAAGAACAACAAGCCAAGCTTCATCCTTGACTATAGGGCGCTCAAGTTTGATTTGCATAGCAGATACGTTTAGAATATAAACGATTTTAATAATTATTTCGTGGATTTCAACAGCAAATAGTAAGAAGTTGGCCGATGTCTGTAAAAGTTGTGGAAAACAATTTCAGATGTATGTACATGTTTCACACCTCGAAATAGAAATATAGCAACGTGTGGACGTATCCATGGCAACATCTACATTAAGATATAAACATTGTATTGAATGAAAATGGACATAACTTTGGTGCAGTAGTTTTGAGGAGGATGCATTATTCAGGTGTGTTCACAATGTAAGTAACACTTCTATAGTTCAATGACAACCCTGTTTCGAAATTATATTCTCGAAACGTTCTTAGCTAAGACAATTCTTAAGTCCCAAGGATGTCTGTAAGAGGTACTAGTATATTCTCGAAATGTTCTTGGCTGACAATTATTAAGTCCTAAGGATGTCTGTAAGAGGTACTAGTATATTCTCAAAACGTTCTTAGCTAAGACAATGCTTAAGTACCCTCCTCCCCCACCCCCACCCCTCTGATGTCCAGAATAAATCGTGTATACCGGAACACAACAGTGACAGCGAGCTCCTAAATGCATGCCGATTGCCAAGACATGCAAATATAGAGGTTATTGAACTAGTTTAACCAGCATTGGGTTGTCCCACGCTGCATTCCTTTGCAATATCTCTAAAGTTGCAAGTTTTGGTGACTTAACTTAAGAATGGTCTTAGCTAAGAACGTTTCGAGAATACCGGTCAAGGTCAAGAATGCCGCCTAGGAACGTCGAATTCCATATGCGTCTGCGCGTCGTTGTTGTGTTCACGATGTACATGGGATGTGCGTGCTCCAACTACATTTTACGAATTGTACGTTGACAAACCAAGCATAACAATAACACACCTTCTATTCTGTCTGGCTTAGTACACCTCATATATCAGATCATATTTCATAACATACAGCTTGTGTATGTACTGTGTAGTCAATTAGAGACACATATAGACGGTATACTATATCTGAATCCCATTGCGACATACATTATGTGTTACAGCTTATGATGCACATATTACGACGTGATGTTCCAAGTTCGTGTTGCAATGCCACTGATTATGATCTTGAGCAAGCGCGCGTTTTCGCGGTCACGTTCAACCAAGTAGAACAAATCAATACTAGCACTTGAGAGTTTGATTTCTGCGTTAATACCGCTCTCAATTCTGTTCTAGAATGCATAGATTGCACTAGAGTAATGGCCGTGTATTATCACGGAAGTGAGAACGTGTTCTTAAACACTAGTCGAAGTATTTTACCATCTGAAGGAGATTTGTAGCACTACGTTTGTAGTCACCTTGACTATATTATACGAGATATTTAATCACCGTATTATGCAACGCAGGAACGTGATAAAATAACTAGCTCAGGAAGAGAATTATGTGAGCGTCATTGCAAGCCCTGTGCATTAAGGCTGCTAAATTGTCTCCAGTGACAAAATATCGACCAATCGCCTCAATCACTGTCTGTCGTACGATGCGCAGAGTTGGAGTCGCCTTCACGTGCGTTCAGCATTGTGTGTGTTTTTTGTATGTTGGGAGGTCGAGAAAGTCGACCCGTAATGTTAACCCTTTCCCCACGGGGCTGAAACATTCAATAAACACCTCCCTTCCCTCCCGTCATTTCGAGGCCTGTGGCTCTACTGCCGACGTCTCCCGTCTCCCTCTCATCCAGCACAGCGTCCGTAGAAAGTACGTGTTCTGTAACCAGCATCTCGCCTGCAAAGCAGGACTGAGGTTACATGTACGTTGTGTATAAGGAGGGCGACGCCGCATCTGGCCGGCACCCCCCCCCCCCCCCCCAACCACGCCACAACCCCGCCACCAGGTGAACAGAGGATGGGTGGGGCTCGCCGCCTGACAAAAGGAACGACACAAGTATGTACACATAATTCTTGGATTGAAACCGGAACATATGAGTGCCCGGCCTCCATTACAGAAGCTACGGTTATAAGCGTGCAGCTCGTGTGTTTTCACTAAGGCAGTGTTCACGCGCTCTATCTGTGCTTTGATCCAAGTAGTTTCTACAGATTCCCGCCGGAGTCGGGGTGCGAGAGAGAATCGAGACTGTGGACGAATGCACAGACGGCGTAAGAGGCGGATGAAGGTTCGACCTGTCTGGACGGGACGACGCTTGTTTCCATCGAGTCGCCATGCCGTCCATGGTCAGGTTTATCGGCGAGTTTGCCGCGTCGTCAGCTACGGGTGGAACACCGTCGTCGAGGGCAAGTTTGAGGAGGGGTTCTGAAATTGGGGAGCGCCTGGATCACACGATACATTTGACGTCGCACTCCTCAACACCGTCGGCTCATGACAGCGGCGGTGGTCATTCACCGTGAGTACAAACGTCACGCTTGTCGTACTGTCATACATCTCAGCTATTGGCTGATCTAAAAACGCCTCTGCCTCAGTGTGTTTATACCTATATATAAACATATATGTCCAGCAGTCGTGGCAACATGTGGTTGTTTTATGTACACAACCTACGTATTACCAGATCATTACACAATTAGCCTTTATAATATACAGTGTACCAGTAGTAACTGTAAATTTAGAAAACAATCACATGTTTTTAAATGTTACGTTATATTTTAGGATGCATTTGAGGTTGCGCGTGGCATTATGCAACGGAATGCATATTATCCAGCCTAATATTACAGGGTGCATATGAACGGTGAAAATGACCACGTGACCAATGTCTGCCCAAGCAAAGCCTGTTCACGACATTGGAACATATATAGTACTATACACACATAAAGCTTATATATAATTAGACATATCTAAAGGCATTCCTGGCGTCGACCTGCTTCTAGAGGTTCAGAGAGTGCTGACCACGAATCAAAACAAAAAAGAACATTGTTATTCTTGGAAAGATGGGAACTACTTTCTGTAATGGCCGCTTCACTGGGAGAAGTTAACGTGAGATTGAAAACACAAGCAGAACAGTGTTTTCCTTTGATGTAGATAGCAGGTTGCCTCGTCAATAATGGCCAGTGATGCGATCATTTTGTTGAAAAAGTAAAACTAATTAGATACTAATTAGATACTAATTGGCTAAATGAGCATTCGTCTGAATGTGCATAAAACAAATGAAAATGTGTGTGTGTGTGTGTGCGCGCGTGTAGGTCTGGGGGAGGGGGGGGGGGATTTGTGGGTCTGGTTGTGTTGTATATACATTTATTTATATATATTAATATATATATATACACACTAATATATATATATATATATATATTTATATATGTATACACACACATGTGTGCATACACACACACACATACGCACACACATACGCACACACACACACACACACACACACTAGTATATGATATATCTATATCATATTATTGTTATTTTTAGTAACGTACCATATATTTCTACTGTTCCATATTATATACCTACATGTACAACGATACTCATCATCTGCACCATGCGGATATCCTTTGTTATCACACAGTTATCAACCCATTTCCTTTAAATTGCGTCTTTCATCGATTATAATGCACTCAGATGAATGAAATAGTTCTTCATCAAAGTTGACGTAATTAGCATTGTCTTGTGTACGCACGTGCTCAGTCTGATAATGAGAACCGATAGTTATTAGTCGCAAACACGTTCACCGTCTGTTTTCTTGTTTTCCACTATTCACAGGACGTGCAATTAATAATTATAATAATTAAACGCTAACATTCGAATGAAGGCAGATCAAACAGAGATCCTCTACTATGAAATTAGCACAAACTTCTTCTCGACTTCCTCCGCAATATATGAATGTCCATGACCAATGTATACTAGTATATAATCTATGCCCAACGGCGTTATTGAATTTGAACCGTCTTGGTAGATGTGTGCACTCGGGGTAATACTAGTAAACGGATTCTGAATGATGGCAAATATGTTTCAGTACGGCTGTAGGGCCGATAGTAATTCGAAGATCAAAGGGTGATGGAATATTCATTGCTGGATACCTGGGAACAAGTACGCGTTCTGTTATCCCCCCACCCCCCGCCAAGCCCCCCGACCCCAGAC
>JAULBO010084330.1:0-10965 GCA_032355325.1 Clypeosectus delectus | reverse complement strand
TATATATATGGTTAATTAATTACCTCCGTGACATTATAAAAAAGCCATATGGCGTTAGCGGAGTAAATCTCATCCCACCATGAGATGATGTTATTTTGTCTAGCTAGATTCAATTACTTCCCAGACAAAGAACCACGGTGATCACAGAGCTAGGTGCATTACCTATCTTCACTTAGATCATCACGTAAACAAAGTTTGATGTATTAGCAAAGGATACAGATGCGCACATGTACACGCATGTCTCTGGAAAATACAAACATCAGCAACTTGCCACGGAGACATGTGGTACTTGTCATGAAGCTTAGGCAAGACTGCAAGGAAGGTGTGGATTCATTATAGTACAGGACACAAGTCTTGTCATGTCTGTGCCATAAGCATATTATACAAAATGATGTCCAAAGCGATACCATTAATGACAAGCGTTGCAATGCACAGCCTTGCCTTAGGCAGTAGTCTTCAACTTTCACATAGAGCAACTTCCCCAGAACCAACCGGAATGGACGTTTTAATACTGCTCACGCACGGCCAGGCAATCCTTAAGAGGACGTTTCCAGTGGAATGTAAATGCCAGAAGACATAATGATGTGTGGTGGCGCACCTCATTCGCTTCCTAAAGTATGACCACGGACCAGCCAAGCATTCACCTGTTGCCGAGGTAACATCTGTTCCGGATGTAACTGGAACGTGATGGCCATTGGTCACGTGACAGGAAGTTGTTGTTGGCGTATGTTCAACGAGCTCGCCCATCTTCATCGCAGATGGGTAGGGACTGTTTATTTCGATTTATTTAAGTGTATTATCGTGGCGTATTTTCTGGAGATGGCGTTTGTCTACATGTAAATATACGACAGTGTGTACATCAAGAGCCGTCTCTTCGTGGTTTACTGTACGTGTCGACTGACTTGTGCATTTAGAAAGGCTGACTCAGAAAAGATACAGACGTTCATCGTTTATCAGTCTGTGTTTCAGACAGTCAAAGTGTAGCTTTACCTTCTAGACATATGTATTTGCAATACATTATTTCCACATGGAACACACGACCGTGCTGAATGTGGTGTATGAAGTGACTCGGAATAGGAAATGCCATTGTGACATGGAAGAGCAATGACGTTGTGACATGGTAGGAAATGAAATTGTGACATGGTAGGACATGACAGTGTGACATGGTAGGAAATGAAATTGTGATATGGTAGCACATGACAGTGTGATATGGTATGAAATGGCAGTGTCAGAGGGTATACAAGCTACCTTGATAGGGTAGAACGTGATCTTGTGACAGGGTATACACGCGACCGTGTGACATACTTTCATAACATTACAATTTTCACTGGGTTGTAAACTATATTTTGTTTAGTTGTACGAAATAGTAATGCGAATCGGGAGTAGAAAATTACATTGCAAATCCTAATATTTTAATAGAACTACATTTAATTTGCTTCCGTAGGATGTTTGCAATGATGAATGCGCACAGTTTTGCACGCCCAAACTGTACACGCCTTCAGACAGTCGCACGGCAATCTTAGTTATCAGTAACTGGTGTCCGGCTATCGCTTTGTTAAGTAAGGATTATTTATCATTTTCTATTTTCTCTATCAATAATCATGACTGACAAATCCTATCTCTGCAGATCGTATCTAGGATAGTCTCAGCATCGGTTTCCGAATAAACCCGAATATATCCGAATAGATCCGAATGCCATTGAATTGGCATATAACACATGTCTGTCGTACCCATTCGATCCATAACACATCCGGAATGACACAACTTGTCTTTGTTTGTGTCTTGCAATCGGTCTGTTCATCGTCAGCTATCGGTACAGTATGTGTGTGAGGAAGGTCCAACATGCTATTCAGAATAAAACGGCTATTTTATTACCTTGTTCATATTGTTAGTTTCCATCAATTCGAAAATAAAACCCAAAGTATTTCTATCCGATATGCCACTTCATTTTATTGCGAAGTCGTTGACTGAGGCAAGTTAATCGATCGGTCGATGGGACTGTCGTTTGTGATTGAATCATAGCGCCGCATCCACAAACATAGAATCCTTCTGTACCAGTTAAACGTCCCTGTAATGATGTTACAGCACATGCTTAATAGGACAGGCGTTTTCCATGGCAACATATTTCTCAATTATAGCTACAGTCTTAATGCTATGTATTGTAATGCTTCCCTCAAAACCTTGTATTTTATAATGCATAGAAGTGCATATCATTCATCCCGGAATTACGTGTTGAAAGTATATACTAAGCCATCGATATATATCTCTCCATAACTTGTCACTAGCGACGAGTAAAATAATTTATTTCCTCACATACTAGTAATCAACTCCGATATCCGACTCGATAAATGTACAAACGAATAATCGATAACAAAAATAATAAGAAATATGCGCACTCACACGGACGTGCCCACATAAACATGTAAATGTATACTGTACACATCAACGGTATTTCTTTCCTGTCACGGTAATACAAAATATGACAGCCTGAACTCGCATGACACTGATTATTTCTCGGGGAAATACTAATACCCCGTCTGTGTGCCGAGACCACGATGAGAATACGACCTTCATAGATAATTAGAAAACATTTAATTACTTCATCGGATGACTTATGGTAGAGCAATGTATATCGTTGATAACTGACCCAGACATGAAAGTGATAGCTTTGAGGCGACCTTCAAGAACAAAAAGCTATTAGTATTTGATTAAATCGCAATGGCAGAAAAAAACATATGAGTATCACAACGAGCTGGTCAAACTATTGGTCGCTGAAATGTACCACGCGTGACTCCGTCACAGATACAGTAGTTGTCGTTAAAGCCGCGTTCAAGAACGTGCTCATAGCACGGCTTGTATGCAGTGTATGCATGTATGTATGTGTGTATGTGTATACCACTGTGTGTGCCAGTCTGGGCATTTCACCAGTCTTGTTAGTGCTAGTTCACTGGCATATCATTCCACAGTTAGAACATGGATACTCCACTCAGACACATTATACTGACTCCGAGCCGACAAGTCGTTGACGTGTATGTAGTATACTAGTAATTGTGTGGTTCCATCAGAGCTATTACGAGGGATGAATGTAGTATACTACATACATGTACATGTAGATGTGTTTCTAATGACAATTTGGTTATTCTACAGTACTGCGCGATGTATCTTCATCTAAAGTCCACGGCTAAACATCGCCCAAGAATAAACAAAATATCACATCAGCTCATCGTTAGCCACAACGACACCAATGTTGATCAAAGCCGTAATTAACCATTTACCAACTACGACGTCTAAATGAATGGTTGAAGCTGATTATAGGTTTCAAGCAAGTCTGCGCGGGATACGGTTGTGCTATAGAATCGAAGGGGAACCTGGGGTCGTATTCTCGAAACTTCTTATATCCTAAGAAGTTCGTAAATACTAAGAATTTGTCTAACTGGTTTTCTGCTAGTGTCAATTTTAAAGAGATTGTTGTTTACTAAGCAATTCTTAAGTTAAGAAGTTTCGAGAATACGGCCCCTGGCTCAGAGATTACGAAACATTTTGAGTACGATTTCATGCTCAGACTCAACTATTATGGAGATTTGTGAACAATACCTTGGGTTGCGCATGTAATCGTGCTCAAACACGTTTAGTAACCTCTGGGCAAGGTTGAATTAATGGGTGCACATGGACCCATCATCGGGTCAGATCTGCACGGACGAGGTCAGAACGCGAGCATGCTTCACGTGGGACGACATAAGCAATGTCGTTAAGCAATGTCGTTTGGCATTTATTGCTTGTAAATGCGTTCATCCACATGGGTGGTTTACATGATCCAGTATTATTACTTTATGTCCGGACCGTTTATTTACAATTGCGGTATTGCCCTGTTGCCGTTTCTCATTCTCAGCAGAGCTCGTGCAAACCAGTCTACATGGGCGGTGTTAAACAATTCGCCATTTGTTGAAGTGTTATATTTTGTAAGATTAGCCAACCTACTTGCAATATCGAGGATCTACTTAGTATGACTTGCTTGTAAGCAAGGACAGATTGGAGATTTAAAACAGAAAATATAATGCATTTCCTAAAAAAATACATCCAAAAAAGTATTTAGTATTTTTTTTAAACATATTTTATTATTTTTTTTATATTGTTTTAGCTAATTATGAAAGTAAAACTCTTCGTCGATAGTACTTAAGGCCACTTAAGCAAATGGTTTTATGACGTTCCATTAAAAGCTACCATTACTTGCGTGCTCGCTGAAAGTCGCTACGATCAGGAGATATAAGAGATAATAATAATGAACACAGCGCCCTTCCAGGAAGCAATCTTACTGAACAGAGTCGACAAACGTTTGCTTTCCTTTGCATTGACCCACTATTGGATTATCGATGAGATAATCACATTTTACCGTTAGTGCATTGAGGGATTAATGACTAAATGTGCCCACATGTACGTCATGGTGTTCTCAAGTCTTTGACTTGGTTCAACAAGCACGACAATCATCATCCATACGAACGGTAATAGTTAAGTTTTACAATGCCATACATAATATAGGAAGTTAATAATGATGTATTATTATTATTATTAACTGTGAGTTATTACCCAGCCTCATAAGCCACCAACATACGTTAAAATATGGTACAAGTGTTGTTTCCCTGCTTGGCGCTCAGCATTAAGAAAAGGGAAAGCTAGGACTGGTCGGTTCGGAGTCAGTATATTGTGTATGCGTGGAGTATCCATATTCAAATTGCGGCATGATATTCCAGTGAACTAGTGCAATACCAAGACTAGCACAAGCAGTCATAATATTATATGCACACACACTGTAACACATGCATACCCTACATACAAGTCGTGATATGAGCACGTTCTTGAAGGGTGCTTTAAACCCCAATTAACCATTAGTCTCAAAGCCGTACAGGCATTCACTCATTAAGTTGTCGCTTTGGAACAAATTGGAAGCATTTTACATTTCCGTTAAAACCCGAATAATCAAATGGTAGTTATATTCCTAAATGCATACTCGAAGCCCTGCCAACAATATCATTGAATACTTATTTGAAATAGAGATTGATTTCTATTTTTTATATTATATTCTGAAATAATAATACAGTTTACATTATCATGTTGCTCACTAACTATAAATGCGATCACCGCAAGTCTGAGTATGCCAGACCACGTGACAATAGGTCGATCCATACAGCCGATACTTGAGTTTAACGCTATAACGCCATTACCAATACTCGAAGTCCTGCCAACAATAGCGTTGAATACTTAATGGAAATAGAGATTGATTTCCATTTTCAATATTATATTCTGGAAGAATAATATACGCAAATGGAATGCTATCTAAATTTAGAATAGTGTTTAATTCAATCAATGTAATGTGCGTTGCCGCTGCTCGTTAAACAAAATAACAGCAAATACAGCCATTACGAGTATAAGATGGTTGAATACTCGTCCCCGCTTCATAGCAACCAACATGCTACCAGGACAAACTTATGAATCCTGAAATATTTCTGCTATGTCAGATCGAATGTGGGCATTTCTTTCTCTCTCTAACTCCCTCTCTCTCTACCTTTCCTCGTTGTCTGTCAGTTTCTCGTATTTCTCTCTCTCTCTCTCTCTCTCTCTCTCTCTCGTCTCTCTCGTCTCTCTCTCTCTCTCTCTCTCTCGCTTTCTCTACCCTCTCTCGTTATCTGTCTGTTTCTAGCATTTTGTCTCTCTCGTATCTCTCTCTCTCTCTCTCTCTCTCTCTCTCTCTCTCTCTCTCGTCTCTCGTCTCTTTCTCTCTCTCGCTTTCTCTACCCTCTCTCGTTGTCTCTGACTTTCTCGTATTTCTCTCTCTCTCGTCTCGTCTCGTCTCGTCTCGTCTCGTCTCGTCTCGTCTCGTCTCTCTCTCTCTCTCTCTCTCTCTCTCTCTCTCTCTCTCTCGCTTTCTCTACCCTCTCTCGTCTCTGTCTGTTTCTTGTATTTCTCTTTCTCTCTCTCTCTCTCTCTCTCTCTCTCTCGTCTCTTTCTCTCTCGCTTTCTCTCTACCATCTCTCGTTCTCTCTCTCTTTCTCTCTCTCTCTCTGTCTTTCTCTCTCTCTCTCTCTCGTCTCTCTCTCTCTCTCTCTCTCTCTCTCTCTCTCTCTCTCTCTTATCGTGCCGGAAGAAACATGACCATGAGTAAGACGAGCGTTACAAAACAGTAGCTGTCACAGATTGACTGATTGGGAGTGGATCTCGACATATTTGTGTCGCCTGGGAAAGATAATAACACGTGCAGGTTGAAATGAACACATCAACTACAGTAAACAGTGGGTGCAGTTGTATACCAACACTGTATAAGAAGCGTGGACTTGACATACGCGAGAGTACATCGATTATAATTGCTGTCGTTTATTCGGTTTCATCAACGAAGCTACAGACGTCTGGGCTTCCTTTCATGAAACTCTCGTATCCACTAAGCGACCATAACGCTCTCTATGCCGATACATACTACACTGTAATATAATGTTGGTATCTTAGCGGGTAATATATGCGAAAGGGTACCCCGGAAAGTTTGACCCCAAAACGTAATGATGATACCGTAATTACTAGTACTTAATTATCAAAGTACTAGTATCACAGCGACAACACAAGACATAAAAGTGGTCTTTAGCGGGAAGTACTGTACAGGCGAGTATACAACACCAACGCACTATAGTTACTGTAGTGGACCCGTACATGTCACGAAATTACCCTGATTTGATGATACTGATCTCGGTACTATGACGAAGAGGAACGGCAGTATATGGAGTCAATGGACACATATCGAGTGCATAACATTGCTATTGTAGCGGGAGCCAAGTTACAACTATTGTAGCGTCGTGCAACAGGCCCCCATAAACTGAACTATTCCTGTGCAATGGTAGCAATGCATAGACACCCGAGAGTTCATGTCCTGTGACTGGAGGTGACCCGAATGTATAGGGAGGTTAAGTGTCGTTTGGAAACCATTTCCGTTTACAGGCTTCCGGTGATACCTAATTGAAGCTCTAGCATTAGCTAATTGCTTATCAAAGTTACAGGTATGTTTAATGAACATCGAGTCAGTACTGTTTGAAAATGGAACAGTAGCTTTGAATATAATATGTCAGTGAACCACGAACATATTTATGCAGACAGCGCGGTTGCTAATGCTGCTTCCAATGGTTGCTATGAATGGCATGTTTATGTGAATACGTAGCGCGTTTAGATCTTTGACCGGTTTATGTCACCGGATGTTGAATGAATCTCGGGATATACCGTGTCTACTTACACTCCCTATAGTCTTTGCCAGAAGAACCTTTACTGTCATTAGAGGTTGACAGTTAGGATATCGACCAGGTCCGACGATGCAGACGGCGATAACCAAGACATTATTCCAATACATTTAATTGCTTCCTTCACATAACGTGAGATAGTGAGATAGATAGATAGGGAAAGATAGTGAGCGAGCTAGATGGACCATGAGAGAAAGAAGAGAAGAGAGAAGTACGGAAACCTAAATATGTAGGCCACTGAATTGCATTATGTATATCTTGTTATTACACGGACAGCATTGTATATGCTGAATAGGCCACTGTTTTACTGAGAGCGAGATAACAGGAGAGAGTTGGGCGGGAGAGGGGAGAGAGATAACGGGAGAGAGAGAGGGGAGAGGGAGACAGTAATAGAGTGAGAGAGAAGGAAATAGAGAAATATATATATATATATATAGAGAGAGAGAGAGCAAGAGAACGAGAAAGAGAGACAGAGACATAGAGAGGGGAGGGAGTGAGAGAGAGAGAGGGGAGAGGAGAACGAGAGAGAGTGAGAGAGAGATATGTGTTAGGAAGAGTGAGGGACTGTGATCCTCTGAGACAGGCTGATGTTGTGAACCACGTCAGGTTACTAGTATTTAGGTCTACTTCTGATCATGCTACTTTTGACAAGATAAGCTGTCATCGATCTGGATGTTGGAAGATGTGGCCACACTTTCTCCGGGGAATCAGTGAGATATTTCCTACTGCAAACCTTGTAGATCATAACATGGACATTACCGACGTAACAGTTCGGCAATTTGGTTTATGATTCAAAGTTAACCTTGAAGTACCTGTGGCATGTTCATATAAGTAGTTCGACTTAAAGTATGGGACCTTACACATGTACTAGAGGCTTACTATTAAACTAGAGGCTTACCATTAAACTAGAGGCTTACTATTAAACTAGATGCTTTCTAACTACCTGTAGTCAATGGTCTGCTTTAACGGTTCATTGAGTCCGATTGATATTGTTCTCTGACCGTCAAGGAACTCACTCTTAAAAGAAAGACTTCATGAGATAGAACAATGTCCTACACAACATTGAACAGGAAGCGTGCGTTAGTTGGAACCTGAAATGGTAAGTGCAGGTATGTGTAGAACACGTGTATGTCTGTCCCATCGACCGCACGTCGTCACGTGAAAGTGACACGATGAGTGACGATGAGTGACGATGTGTGACGCTACAGCCAGAAACAAAACATCAACGGTTCATGGGGGTTGGTCTACACTCAAGCTACGGCCAGAATATTTGTGGCATTGATTGTTCCACATACACACACACACACATATATATATATATATATATTTGTATATCGGAACCTCTCAAACACGCTTTTAAAATACACTTACACTAACGCACACGCAGACACACACACACACACACACACACACACACACACACACACACACACACACACACACACACACACACACACACACGTACATTGTACACGGGACAATTTATCAAACCTACCTTACGGAAATGTTTATTTTGCAAGTTGGGCATGTGTTCTGGATCCTATAGTATTCGTACAGATAGTCAGTGAGTACTGGCCACAGGATGTTTAGACAGAACACACGGGCGATGCTGCTTCAACATAACTTGGTTAATTAACCCTCTCTGAGTTCAACGACATACACACCTCCGGCAAATATTGAAGCCTAGATGACATATTAGACGCAGATATTTGAAACGGTTGTGGCACGATTGCGCCATTGCCAGTATCGTCCTCTGAGTACCACGGGCACTTGTTTACCTGCACGCTCAGCTCTCTTGGACGTGTTGGGGACCAGTACGCAGAGCATTATCTCCACAGAACATGTATACGCTAACTATTAGACTCGATGCGACCAGAACACCGCGAACTGGGAATTACACACGAATGTTAGTTCTTCCTAAATTGGAGACTGATTAAAATACCACACAGCATCTGATCAACTGATTAACATATTAGAAATGCACCGTTAGGCCGCGGGGTTTGACGTGTGAAGAAGCCTACACCGCGCAGATCTCAGTGGTCAAGAGTCAGTGTTCGCCAAACGCATTGTTAACACGCGTTGCCATGTATTGTATCTCGCACGCCTACATTATACCACTGCAGTGCAATGACCTATGCAATGATACATGTTTATAAATTATGCAGGACGTTTATTAATGATAGTAGATGCATCCAAATCCATGCAAGCTGTTTCATTATTGACTATGGCTGGGTTTGTTTAGCATGCGTCTTCTTAAAGCGGTGTTTAATTGCCTGCGATGTGAATCCATAACCATGACTTAAAACACACATTCCATAATCTGGGAGACAAACAATGTCTCTATTATTTCCGACCAACAAGTATGACATAACAGTCTGGAACACGCACCTTGAGTATAATTACTTTTCCGATCGGTCGATGCGAAACACCGATGTCTCATTAAATAATAACGTGTTTGCTTTCACCTACCCAGTCAGCGTGAAGCTCTCATCTCGCGTCAACGCAGCCGTGATAGTAACGTTCCAACATCCACCCGTGGCTCTCGACGTCTGCTCAGATCAACCTGCGGACCGGCTGTAACGGTGACTTCCGGTCTGAACTCGGTGTCCCTAACTGGTCAAGCCGCAGCCACCTGCCACGCCAACACAGGTCTGATGTCCGGAGTCACGGCGAGCCAAGACACGGCGCTTTTCTTAATAGCCCCGGTGTCGGAGTTTATCCTGGACGAGCGCGCGCCAAAGTCTGTCGTGTAGTACAAGCGCGCCAGAGTCTATCCTGTACGGGCGCGAGCTGTTCTGATTGTGACCGGTGGTGAAGTGGCTCTATGCTTCCACCAGCTTCCCCGAGGAGTTGGAACCGCGAAGTGTGATCGCTCGATGGCACTGGAGGAATAATTTAAAAGCTGGTGATAGCTGCAGGGTCAATATCGCAACAATGGCCGCCTTCCACTGTCCTGTCAATGAAGCAAAGGTGCATAGCTCTGTCTTAGTAGATATGTAAGCAATGGAATGACTTCCTGCAGATCAAATACCATGACGCAAGACGTCAGCCGTATGCGAGAAGCCGGGAACAAATTCAGCAATCACTACTTAATGCTTGGTATAACACAGACATGTCCACACTATCAGTACATCTATGGTTCGTTACAGGATCGTGGCTATGAATTAGGATTCCGGTATTAGAAGGCTCAGCTTTGTTGGAATTCCTTCGTGCTGCAAGACTGGACACATGTGTTTCGTCCTGAGAACTGGGGATAGGTTATAGAGTTTTAAATCTCAAAATGTGACCCCCTTTGTAGCGTGCTCTATGGCCTACAGTAGTAATGCGGGAAACAATAACGCAGTGACCATGTTGCACTGCTAGCCGCCCAGCACGATACAGGTCATACGCCAGTACTATCCTAACACACATATTCAGGTCATGTGTCAATGCTAGCAATATACATACATGACATCTATAATACAGGTAATAATTATGCCTATGAAATTGACTTACAACGTAACATTATTCAGGGCATTATGACATTCAATGGTATACACAGCACACTATAAATGCACATGTCATTATTTAATCGGGAACCACATAGGCCTACTATCCCACGGGTCGCATCCCAATGCGACTTAAGGTGGACTCACACGGGTCGATCGGTCGCACGACGAGCTTCTATCGATCGGTTGTATAATAAGTCGTAAGT
>JAULBO010084108.1:0-10970 GCA_032355325.1 Clypeosectus delectus | reverse complement strand
ACGGGGAACATGGAAAAAAATTGCACTCGCCTCAACCAATCAAAATCCGACATTCTTGTGTGAGGTAAGATAAATATGTATGTTATTCTGATGAATCACATTTTTGTTTGATTGTGTGTATTTTTCAAGTTTATTTTGTCATTTTGTGAGTTTTAACGGATATTTCCAGGTATATCGAGCTTAACGAATGCACAACAACATTGTATTTACAATTTACAGAAAATGTCTTCTTGTGTAACTAATTGTAAAGTTGTATGTCTAATATTTGAACTGATTGTATTTACAGGTACTCTGCCTCCAAAGCTATAGTAGTAGCAATCATATGTACCTGTTTTGATGCCCTCAATATTCCGGTATTCTGGCCCATTCTGGTCATGTATTTTATTATTCTCTTCACAATAACAATGAAGAGGCAAATAAAGGTAAGATACGTTTACAGGGTGATGCAAATCATTATCAAGTTCTAACATCTTACAGTATGAGCAAATGGTTAAGTCAATGTCAGTCTTTGTTTATATTTATACCATATCAATACACTATTTCGACACATTATCTGAAGGTAGTTACCTTCCTTGGTTTGTCAATAATAGCAGGGCCAGATTTCTCCAAACATTATTGAGTTTGAGATTTTGCTTAGCCAAGATTTCTCCCCCATTGACTCAGTGTTGTAACCTGAGTAAAAACTCAAACCCTACTGAGATTTTCCTCAAGTTACAGCACTGTGTTTAATGGGAGAAATCTCAGCTGAGCAAAATCTCAAACTCAAGTTTGAATGGAGAAATCAGGGCCAGGTTTGCTGCAACACTATGCACAACGGGTATTGCAAGTATCTTCCTGCTAACTGACGAATGATTTAGTACCATAATTTAAACAAACTTATAAATTTTTGTATTCATTTCAGCATATGATCAAGTATAGATACCTCCCGTTTAGCCATGGAAAGACAAAATACAAAGGCAAGGAAGACACTGGGAGATTGGTGCCCAATTAAGTGAACGTGTGAAGTAAAGACGGCTCCGTGGAGTTAAGGTGACACTGACACTGAAACATTGCCATTACAGAGATACATTCAACTGCTCCGAGGAAAGTGACAAAGAACAAGATCAACATGGCCATGGAATATCGCTGCATTATTTTTAATATAATGTAAATATGCACCTGTCAGTTATGTATGCCTATTATTGTTGCTGTAGAATTGATCATTTAATGTAATTCTGTCTAGCCAAAATTGCCATGATCAGAGTTTTAGATTTTGTGTTACGAATTTGCTGGGTGGCCATGTAGGATACCTGTGTAGTACATGCCCTCTGCTATATCAGAAAGTGCTACAGTAGTTAGAGGCTAGTTACTACTGGGTTTTCTTCTGGGCCTGGAAATATAAACAACGTGTAACTGTAAACATGCTAAAAGATGGAATGTTTTACAGGGAATCGTAAGGCACTGAATTTTGAAATCGGAAGCGAGTGTGGATTCTGGTTATTTCTCGAGAATGTGTTCTCTGAAATGTTGTTCTTGTGGTAACTGCTGTAGCCAATTACATAAATGCATACTGCTCTCCCTCACTGCTCTAAGGTTTTATTCCTCTGGTGGAAATGTGTATAGTTATCTTAATTCACTCTGAATTTAAAGTCCACGGACATTTGAATTTCCAATCTACCGGTAGTTTTAATTCCCTTCTAATCTAATGTTAGCATTTTATATTATTAAACAATCTCAGTGATTAATTTTCTTAAGGGCGACTCCAGTGTGTCACAGTGATCTCTTAAAATGCACGGACATTTGAATTTTCAATATAGTTTTCATTCCCTTCTAATGTTAGCATGTCATATTGTTAAACAATCTAAGCGATTATTTTCCTTAATGGAGACCTCCGTGTATCACAGTGTTCTCTTAATTAAAGTATGTGACAGCCAGTGTACGAAAACTGGTCGATCGATAAAGTAAATGTGACATCACAACAGGCACAGTCGCCTGACAAACTTTGTCATTGTTTGTTCCTTGGTAGCGCTGTGTTGTGTATGGATTGTGATGTCATAGTATTGCAATGATGTTACAGTGGGCCAGTCCTGGTGTGATGTCACTCCCGCTTACCTTGTTACAGAAGCTGGCATGACCAAATATGTGTGTTATTTCACTGGAAATGTCTTTTGGAAGAGGCATAGTAGTGTGTAAATTGTTAAATTGACACAAGCAAACTACTTCTACAATAAAAAATTAAAAAATCAATTGTCCGTGGTCTTTAACCTTGTATTAGCAATATGTTTTTTAGGATTATAAAAAAACAAAATATTCAGATATCGTATGGTAAAATCAGCTTGTATAGTTTGAAACTATCTCTATTCGGATTGCAGGTATTTACCATAGAGAAACATGATATACTGTATACTGAATATATCTAACCATGTTGTACATATATGTATTTATTTTCGTATATATTGATGCTCATTTCATGTTTTTCACCGATGTACAATGTCCTATTCTATCCCTTAGATGTTCTTGAATCACACAGTATATCTATGACTATCATATATTAGTAATTATTAATTAATATTTTCCACTTCATGTTTATGATTGTTTTTAGGATAAATACAAGGTGGAATGAATGATTGATGTGCTTGTTGATTCATAATTTTGTTTGCAGAGGTCATTGCAAAGTAATATTCAGACAAAGATAAACAAATATTGTATACATACGAGGAATTATCCACATCTAAATCCAGATGCTGGGTTGTGTCACTAGACTGTCTTAACATTAACAAACATATGTGTTAGTTTGATTGATCTTGGTTGCACTATTCCTATGCATAGATAACATACTACAGACGAAGGAGGTAGATAGAAAATAACCTGAATGAAACTTTTTTAATATGTCAATGCTGAAGTAGTATAAATAATAATTTGTTTTGTTTCTGATGTCCCAGATCCATGTTCCACGTTTAATCCGGTACATAGACTTCATCAATAGATCAGTGTTCACTCATTTTCCTTCTCAACTCGAGTATATACAACCCCAAGATTCTGTTTTCCATCACTATCGTCATCTCGTCCCATTGGGTACCTGTCTATGCTGGGCGAGTCATTTTCGAAGTGAACCACTTTGCAACAACGTTAAAACAAATCAATCAAAACTTATCTAGTGCAATCACGGTCTAGTTAAACTATGGTTTTTATAGTTGGTATATCGAACTCGCACAGTACAAAGTCAATTGACCGGTACACATAGCATGAAGTGTCAACCAATCTTGCATTGTGAATGGTGGTACTGTATTACACTACTAGTATATCCCGAGTTTCTCTCCTCTTATGTCCATTCTAACATTACTAGTGAAATACTATATCGATTCTGTTTCTGTATTACTTGATACCATTGTACCACAACGATATGGAATAGTGTGCATTTAATTGTTCCTAGTGGATGCATACAGAAAAAACTCAAGAGTATTTAGATGTGAGAATAAAACGTGGATCAATTATTCATGCTTTGGGAATGTATTCTCTCGTTAACTGATGAATCTATTACTAGTAATTATATTCTTACGGTACTATGACAGGTCAGAGACAGGGTTCACTTCCCAGTCGCGTCATATTAATAGATATTACAAGATGGTATTTGTTCCCCTGCTAGACACTCCGCATTAATAGGGGTAAAAGCAATGACTGGTAAATATTCTATGATGAGAGGATATGATACTACCATATCCATGTTCATACTATGGCATGATATTCCAGTGAACTAGGGCCCAGTTCCTTTCAGATGCTCCAGCTGTTCTAGAACGGATAGTGACGTCATTTCAGAACAGACGAAAGGAACGTGTATGTACTGGGCGCATGCGCATACTTCAGTGCTAAGTGTTCGGTCAAGCACTAGCTCGCCTAACAACGAAAATAGTTATTGTCTATTTAATATTGTGAAGTGCACACAAAAAACAACCCAAATTTCAATATATTTGCTTCCCTCCAATTCAATATCCGACACACAACGCCATTTTGTCTCGTCGCTGTTCAGACCGCAGACTTCTAGAACACTCTGCACAGTGTGCGAGGCGTTCCATTGAGAAAAGTGATTGTTACGAGTACTCCGAACAGCTGGAGCATCCGAGAGGAACTGGGCCTAGCATTAAAAAACTGGTGGAAATCCAAACTAGTACAAACACGCACACATGCATGCCGCGATATGAGAGCAAGAATCTTCCAAGCAACTTTTAACCCATTTCAACAACTGGCATTGTGCCAAGGACACTTACGATGCAAGACTACAATGTACTCGATCCAGTCGTCTATGATCTAACACCACTTGGAGATTGAAGGTGAAGGCCACATGTAATTCCATGATGCAATCTGAAGTGGTCCAATTTGTGATGGTCACAGTACAATCCATAGCTTTTCTAGGGGCTTTATAGCTCGCATAATAACACAATCCTGGGTTTCAAACACTACTACTTTTCAACGGTTAACGATGCAATGACATTTTCAGTATAAAAATCTAGGGAAATAGTGTCACATAATTTAATACTATTATCAAACAAGTTCAGTGGTGGTCTTGTCCTTTATACCAAAATTGGTCCATGGATCTACATGTATATATGCAAATGGTCCGTGTTGTAAACTACAGCGATAGAAATGTAGGGTTTCATACAGGTATTAATTATTTTTCAATATTTCTTCCTCGTGGAATGATTTTCATTAAGTTTCAATGTCTGGCAGCTTTCATTTAATAAAAACAAACCATCTAACAAAACAGGAAAATGTAACTAACAAAAAGCTTTGAAAATAGTTTATTTCACTGAAATTACTACACAAAGCTTTCATTTGTTCACTAGGGATATAGACTAGATATAGGCAAACTGTTTAGACACTGTACAATACTGTATATGTATGCTATACTCAGACCTGCCAAGGGTGTTTTATCAGCTTGCGTGAGCTTTACTAAGTTTACTATGATTTGGCGTGAGAATTGGTCATTTTGGGGATGCAATGCGCGAGATTTAGAATATTTACAAACATAATTTGTGTCTGAAGATTTGGCTTGAAATTGAATGGATTTGAAGTTCATATTCGGGAGAATGAGTCCAAATGCATGAGACTCTCGCGAATTGCGTGAGACTTGGCCGGTCTGTATACTATACAGCTGCAGAAGCTTTAATGTGGATGTGACTCCATTCAACACACTATATTTGCCATGTTGGAAATCCATCAGGCTACTGGAACAGTTATATTTAAAAATTCAGGAAATTAATGTAGATTTGTCTGCATACCAGCATATAGACCGCTACTCTGCTGAACTTCACAAGGTCGGTTTGGAATTAGCATAAAATGTCATCATAATTAGTCTGCAACGCCATGATCAAGTGTTTGTCCTAATACTAAAACCCTTTCATTGACTTTGACCGATTTAGTTCATCACATAAAGAGCCTTCCTAAAAAAAATAAACGGTCAAACATTCTCAGTATGCAAAATGGTATGGATGTGTACCATATTTATATTTGTGGTCTAGACTTTTGGATCATGTGCTGTACAAATAGATAAATACCAGTCAACCAATGATTCAGTAAACCAATGGATGCCGACACCACCCCAAAACTTTGGCCAACTAAGAAGAGCTCTTTACAGTTGTTGTTGTTAATTGGGGCTTAAAGCCGCTTTCAAGAACATGCTCATATGCGGCTAGCTCTTTACAGAGGAGCCCATGCTCTACCTACAGCGCTCTCCAGTAGAATGGAAGTATGACACTGAAATGTCGAGCGCTGTAGGTATCTAGAGCATGAGAGGAGCCATGTTCCCACCAATTATTAAATACTAGTATGTCATAAAGACCTCCAATCTGTAACGGCCATCCGATTGGCTAACCATGGTTCATGAAAGGTTGGTACAACTGGATCTCGGTATTGCAGACTATCAATTTATAAAATAAATCTTGGAAACAAAAGCTTTAATAGCGAGGATATTTTTAAGTACTGTATTGTGTGTGCTAGTATGTATAAAATACACTAGTATATTTGTATGTGTATAATACTAAAACCGCACATCACCTTCCCGCTGAAGATGAAGGCATACATGCCCCAAACAGCAGTAATTCTGGTTATTCCAGCAGGAAGCTTAATACAAGACACGTAGCTCAGTCATTGAATGATCAGGTTCACGATTGTCTTGTCAGTAATACTTTAATAATTTCATCAAAAACCGATGACCTAGACAGATGTTTTTTAATGCTTGCCAATGAATTAAAGGCAGATTCGTCCAATGAAAGGCATACATGTTACAATTATCTAACTATTTGTTTTAAAGTATATATGGAAAATGAGGGCTGGTAACCCAATACACTTTTTGTAGACACATCAAATGTACATACTTTCAGGTAAAAATATGTTAGACCATGAAATATGTAAACAAAGCCTTGATAGTATGCCTTTAAGAGGTTCGTAAGTACTAAGAATGTGCCTAACTGTTTTTCTGCTAATGTCAATTTTTAAATAGATCTTTTCATAAGTTTATAAGTTAAGAAGTTTCGAGAATACGAGCCTTGGATTTGAAAACCCACTTTCAGTAATAGTATTGGCACCGAACAAGCTAACCCTCTCCCTGCTGTTGGCAACTGTAGATGCCCTATATAAGTTGTTGTGATTAATCCAGCAGGGAGAGAGAGTGTGACCTAAAGCTGATATTAAAGCACAAGATTATTTATAAATATACTAGTATTTAGATATCGGATTAGCATCATCATAACAAATAACCATACAAACAGCTTACAATACGATTCATAAATTATTTATCCGGTACTGTTAAAAGGGGTGAATGTTTTGGCTAAGCCATGCACATACAATTTCTGGAAAAAGAAAGTGCTTTGATCTATGGCTCATATGCTCTGGTGATATATTCATTGGGTCACCAGAACTTAGATCATTTTGTTATAGACTACTGTATGCTAATGGCATGAATAAAAGATATAATTATTTACCTTATTTTCATGTAAAAAAATGTCGGCTAAAATAGTACATGTATAGTAGTATTACAGGCCTTTACATTTAAAAATACTGTAAATCATGTTATTAATGTGACCGAAATTTAATGAGCCACCGCAATTTGAGACAAAGCCGGCAGAAATTAACTGCAACCAGTCTTACCGTCAGTCATGGTTTTTTTTACACACGTACATGTCCATCAACTGCAACCATATGTACATCGGATTTTTTTTGTGTTAATACTAGTATTGTGCTCACATTATTTCCATGACTTACAGTAATTCATTGCAAGATTCATGTGCACAGCGAAGATAAACTCCATAATCATAATGCACATTTGGAAGCTTTGTGACCTTCACTTTTGCAACAAATGTACGGTATACAGCTTGGTGTGCATTCTTCGGGCACCGGTTAATCAACCCAATTTCACTTGAAGCCAACTTGAACCCTCTACTTCTGAAATTTTGAATCACTTGATAGCTCTCCCAGACATATTTCGCACATTAACATGGTCAAGTAAAAAATAGTACATCAATTGCCTTTAATAATAAAGCGCTAAATGTCGACTTAGTTTACCTTATATGCCGTCAATACTTTTTTTTATACACAATAATGTCACTGATTTAAAGTTAATTTGGTATTCCCTTTTCTTTTTCACCTTACACAAAGACGTAAGAAGTATTTGGATACCGGGTATGTGTAGCTCATGAAAGATCTTGCATATGATTCAGTCAGATAAAGTAAAGCAAGTAAAGCCGGTGAAATTCAACGGAGAAGTACCCGGTACACATCCTTGCCTGAATCAAAAAGTGCAATCTTCACTTATCCACCATCATTAATGGTACCCTTGCTAGACAATTCACAAGATGTGAATCAACTGCGACCATTATGTAGTTATGTACATCAGATTTTTAGTGTTAATATTCATTATTTCCATGATTTACGGCAATTCATTGCAAGATTTACTTTTTATGTACAGCAACACAGCAGGAAACGAGATGGATGCACTGCAGAAGTTCACTCTACAAATATATACACTGATAGTATATGTGACAGTTTTCTCTTGCCAAAAACAAATATCAAATAATTAATTTCATAATTTGTACTCTTAATGGAGAAGCATCCCAATAACATTTCTTGGCGCTTAATTACATTTATCAATTATTAAAAGTGTAATATGTGGATGTACAAGCAGATGCATTTACGGTAGGTAAAATACATCGCAGTAAAGGGATGTAAATAATACATGCAATATATATACGAGCTGCACACCAAGATCTTGTGAAAATACTTGTTTAAACTTATGTGAACACTTTCAGTATTCACTATTCACTGAAATATGTTCTAATTTGTAAGGAAACTGGCTGCCATCTCTGAAAGTTGATTAGTCACCAAGGATATGAATGTAGTGGTATATTATAGTACCTACATATACTGCATCTCTTATGTTGTTGTTAATTGGGGTTTAAAGCCACTTTCAAGAACGTGCTCATATAATGGCTTGTATGTAGTGTATGCATGTGTTTTGCATGTATGTATGTACATCTGACTGCTTGTGCTAGTCTGGGTATTTCACCAGTCTTTATAGTTATTTGAACCAGCGTCACAAGTTTTAACATCCGAGAGACTGGCCTTGCAATTGTTGATCGAATGCAAACAAAAACTGACGACATATATTTGCCTACAAGAAAATACCAGACAGGCAGAAAATCTAAACTGAGTTTAAAATGTATACTTTGACCATGGACGGCATATTAATCTCAAAATTCAATCCAGATTATTGAATGATCATTACTAAAGTGTTCAGAGTTGTTCAGTCCAATACTAAAGGCACGTCTGGCCATACAAAGGTGGCCAGTTTCACAAAGCGTTAGCAGGATAATAATCATGGTAAGCCTATTATTTTACAGAGTTGCAATCATTGTCAAGCAACCACAGCCTTATGAAACATGGCCAAACATTGTAAAATAAAAAGGTTATTTGTTTCAAATATCGTCAAGATATCGATGGCTGTGTAAATTGTACAATGTACATTATGCACCATTTATTGTGGAGGAAATTTAAAACATGTCAAATATAAGAAACAAAGTCAGTGTTTCAAAACTTGAGATTTCCACATGATTGATGATATAAGTAATGTTCTTTCTTAAAGTCCACGGACATTTGAATATTCCAATCTAGTTTTAATTCCTTTTTAATATTAGAATTATATATTGTTAAACAATCTCCGCAATTAATTTTCTTAAGGGTGACTCACTTCAGTGTGTCACAGTATGTGACAGCCAGTGAACAAAAACTGGTCTATGGATAAAACTTGCGACGTCACACCAGGCATAACCACGAGATATGCTTAGTCATTGTTTGTTTGTTGGGGGTGCTGTGTTGTGTATGGATTTTGACGTTATAGAATTGCAACAGTGGGCCGGTCCTGGTGTGATGTCGCTCCTGCATACTAGTACCTTGTTACAGAAGCTGGCATGACCCAATATGTACGTTATTATACTGGGAAAGTTGTTTTTTTAAGAGGCATAGTAGTGTGATTATTTTGACAAAAGCAAACTACTTCTACCATAACAAAATTCAATTGTCCGTGGTCTTTAAGGTATTCATATACAACTATACAACTAGCATAATTGATATAATTCTTCTAAACATTTTACATTAAAATTCACTGTTTCAATAATTGTGAATAGTCCTGAAATAAAAGTAATGAAATCTGGCATTTATCAAAACATATATTGCTTTGCATTTAAAACACTGTCCCCAAGATGCAGGAGTAAAATAGTAATTCATTATAAGAACCGGTCTTAATTCACTAGTAGCACCATACTATGAATAGAAACACGATTTTGTTCGTGACATTTTGTTTCTGAAAGTTGCGATTTGTATCCTGCATGGGAGCCGGGTCGATTACGACCTTGAAAGGTCATGTTTTATTGACTCCTGGGATGGAGGTCGGCTTGAGAGCAGTAAGAACTAGACATATCTTGTCGCTTCACACTTTGCACGATTCATTTCAATTGTTGGGAGGGGGACCAGCGATTTCATCCAGAAATTAATTTTACCTTTCATTTTACTTTTCAAATTATTTTTGTTCAAGTTAAATCATCAGCATGAACTATTTCACATTTATTAAAATGTATCCCATTTAAAACAAGAATGCAAAATAATTAGGTGCAACTTTTCTGCATGTAACCTCCCTCCTTGAATCAGTACAGTATGAATATGGGTGTGTGTATGTCTAGCTCATAGAACTGCTGTGAAGGTAGATTTCAGAGAACGTATGTTATCTTTCAAGATTAAATCCTTGAGAACCATCAGGTCCTTTGGGTTGGCGTGATGCAGCATTCTGAGGGGGTGTTACTTCAAGTTTCTGGACCGAGGAAACAGACGACCTGAAAAAAACCCATGTGTAGACAGACGTGAGAAACGCATCAAAACATGCATCAGCTTTACGGCTTAGAAAACATGATAGACAGCATAAACTGAAACAGCATTTTGCTCGAGATGAAAGACATAACAGGTAAACATCGTTTGAATAAGTGTTCTAGCAGTGAATCCTTGCACACTGCGGAAGTCATATAATTTGAAAAATGACAAGCATTGAGAGTGATTTATGGAGTTAATAATAGCTAGTTAATAACGTCGCTGCAGGAATCTTTCACCAATAACTCAGGACAAGCAGGGTCTGTCCTCAAATGCTATGAATAGTTAGTATTGTCCCCTCCGAAGAGTGAGATGAACATACTTGTCCCCGTTAGTCTCGCTGTTCTCCAAGTCATCGGCACCAGCGTCCTCCACACTTCCAAAGATTCGCAGTCTCGCCTGGGCATACTCAGCCTCGCGCTGTTCCAACGTCTTCATTGGCTTTGCCCCATGATTGCTGCGATGTCAAGATAATTCTCAAGTAACAAGGACATTTTAAATGCTATATGTTGTTGTTGTTAATTGGGGCTTAAAGCCGCTTTCAAGAACGGGCTCATATGCGGCTTGTATGCAGTGTATGCATG